>CAUYQG010160554.1:0-11596 GCA_963574415.1 Tarsius wallacei | reverse complement strand
CATCTTTTGTTATTGGTATATATTGAGCATTGCAATTTTTTTTTTTTTTTTAGTTGGAGTCTCACTATGTCACCCAGACTGGAGTGCTGTGGCACGCTCCCGGCCACCACAGCCTCGACCTGGTGGGCTCCAGTGATCTTTCCACCTCAGCCTTCCAAGTAGCCAGAACTACAGGCACATGCTACCACACCCAGCTAATTTTATATTTATTGTAGAGACGAGGTCTTGCCAAGTTGCCGGGGCGGGTTTCAAACCCACAGGCTTAGGCAATCCACTTGCCCAGGCCTCCCAAAGTGCTGGGATTACAGACTGAGCCACCGAGCCCAGCTGAATATTGCAATTTTATTTTATTTTATTTTATTTTATTTTTTTGAGTTGGAGTCTCACTCTGTCGCCCAGACTGGAGTCCAGTGGCTGCTCCCAGCCACTGCAGCCTCGACCCACTGGGCTCCAGCAATCCTTCCGCCTCAGCTTTCCGAGTAGCTGGAATTACAGGCATGCGCTACCATGCCCAGCCGATTTTTTATTTATTTATTGTAGAGATGAGGTCATGCCAAGTTGCCCAGGTGGGTCTGGAACCCTCAGGCTCAGGCAATCCACTCACCTCAGCCTCCCAAGTCGCGGGATTACAGGCTGAGCCACCAAGCCCGGTAAGTATTGCAATTTTAATACAGTTTTTTCCTTTCTTAAAATGTGTATGCATTTTTTTTTTTTGGCACCCTCTGTGTTTTGGAAGTAGATTACTTATTTGATTCCATAGGCTTGCAGCTGAAGGGAATTCACCTCAGTGAATGTCTTGAGTCTTATCCATATCTAATTTGGATGAGATTCTGGACTTTTGAGTTAATGCTGAACCAGTTAAGACTTTGGAGCTATGGGGGTGAAATAAGCATATTTTGCATGTGAGAAGAATATGAACTTTGGTGGCCGAGGCAGAATGCTATGGTTTAAATGTGTCTTCCTGCTGGATCCAGTCCAGCCTCTGTTGTGATTTCCATACCTAGTATGGATTTAAAATGTTCAAATAAACTTGGAGAACTTGACACAAGTCAGGGAGCTTGTATCCAAGGGGAACTTACTGGCGATGACCTCTGAACACCAGGGAGAAGCAGTCAGCACAAGGGACTCGGTGGGGTGCCTCGCCTGCTTGCTCATTGCTCCTGGAGGTCATCATCAGGGTCTCCTGAATCCCCACTTCTGACACTAGATCTGATGGGAGAAAAACCTTAGGCAAATAAACTTAACTGATTTTATCTGAGCAAAGAATGCTTTAGAAATCAGGCAGCTCAGAACCAGGAGAGGCTCTGGGAGCTCCACTCTGCAACATGGGCAGTGAATACTTATGGACAGGAAAAAGCTGAAGAAAGCAGAAACAAGGAAAGAAGTGGACAGGTCACCTCAAAGCTGCTTTCCTCCTAGGGTTCAAGCAGAGGGACTTCCTTACCATGCTGGCTAAAACAGACTGTATGGGGATTTGCCATTAGTTGTGTTTCTCTCCTGATTTCTCTGGAAGGTCTGGTAGACAACTTTGTTTCAGTTTGGTGATAGGGAATTTTAGCATGAATGACTCCATCTTGGCTTGGTCTGGGGCCTAGTGCAAATCAATGGCCTTGTATGAACTTTATTTAACAGGAGGTAATAATCCCAAAAGCTCAATTTGAGAATGTAGAAAATCAATCCAGAGATTCCAAGTTATCAAATGCATAAATCAAACAAAATCTCAACTATGTAGACCTTTCAGTGTAGAAAACAAGATGTTCCTGTGATTGCATTTAGGGTGAGACTTCTGGCTGTATGAAGGGGAACTTCTGTCTGTATAGGGGGGTTCTAGCTGTATGGGGGGGACTTCTGGTTGCATAGGTGGGACTTCCAGCTGTACGGAAGGACTTCTGGTTGAATGGGAGACTTCCAGATGAATGGGGAAGCTTCCATCTGTATAGGGGACTTCTGGCTGTATGAAGGGAATTTCTGGCTCTATAGGGGGACTTCTGGCTGTGCGGGGACCTTCCGGTTGTATGAGAGAGACTTCCGACTGTATGAAGGAACTTCAACTGTATGGGGGGACTTCAGCTGCGTGGGGAACTTCCGGCTGCGTGGGGGACTTCTGACTGTACGGGAGGGACTTCGGCTGTATGGGGGAACTTTCAGTTGTATGGGGGACTTCCGGCTGTATGAGGGACTTCCTGGCTGTATGGGGGACCTTCTGGGCTGTATGGAGGGTCTTCCATCTGCATGGGACTTCTGGCTGCATGGGGGATTTCCCAGCAGTATGGGAGGGATTTTCCGGCTGTAGGGGGGAACTTCTGGCTGTATGGGTAGGCTTCAGATGTATGAAGGACCTCCTGATGTATGGGAGAGACTTCTGGCTGTATAAGGGACTTCCGGCTGTATAGGGAACTTCCGGCTGCATGAGGGACTTCCGACTTTATGGGAGGATTTCCTAGCTGCATGGGGGAACTTCCGGCTGCATGTGGGGGGACTTCCGGTTGTATGAGGACACATCCGGCTGCATGGGGGGGGCTTCTGGTTATATGGCGGGACTTCCGGCTGCATGAGAGTCTTCCAGTTGCGTGGGGGGGACTTCCAGCTGTATGGCAGGACTTCCAGCGGTAAGTATGGGGACTTCTGGCTACATGCGGGGGACTTCCGGCTATACAGGCTGGGACTTCAGGACACGGCAGAGTGAAAAGGTGGGCGAATTCTCTCCCTCATAGCACTGGACAAAATTGTAAGAAACAATCAGTCGCAGGGCTTTTGACATCGAAAAGCAGTCACAAAAGCCGCTGAGATTGTTGGCAGATTTGATGCGAGGCTGTGGCCTTTTCCCCTGGAGCGCCCCCTTCCCCGTGCCAGCCGGCGCTTCCGCCTGTCCACATAGCAGCACAGCGCTGGCTGTGCAAACCAGCAGCCTCCCTGTGGGAAGGACGAAGATTTGATTCGGAGTGGCGGGTGAAGCCCACACCCAGCATCAGTAAAAGCAGCGCACTTCCTGGAGTTAGAGGGAACTCTCACAGCTCTGCCAGCCCTAGCTCGCAGTCATGGCAGGAGGGAGTCGCTGACCAGACACAGAGAGTGGAAAAGTCCTGGAAAGGAGTGCGCCATAGCTAACTACATCCGTGCTGCGCACACCCGGGGTGACCAGAAGACCGCATGTGCACAGAGGCGATCCGGGAGAGCCCGGATGGAAGTCAAAGGCAGATTCGAGAAGGACTGGACTTGAATGTGTTCCTCAACCTGCACGCGGATCCACCTGCAGAGGACAGATCTTGCAGGCTTAAGATGCTGTTGCACAGCCGCTGCCCAATCGTGGGCTGACTAAGCTTTGCAGAT
Organism: Tarsius wallacei; assembly: GCA_963574415.1. Classification (NCBI taxonomy): domain Eukaryota; kingdom Metazoa; phylum Chordata; class Mammalia; order Primates; family Tarsiidae; genus Tarsius; species Tarsius wallacei. The sequence goes on along the minus strand of CAUYQG010160554.1, from coordinate 8,266 downwards.
ACAGGGACGATTCTCACAAAGCCAGGTTAAAAACTAAACATAATACATACAAATAAAAAACTGAGCAGAGACATTAGTAGCCACACACTGCAACAAAGATTCTGCAGATTGAATCTGTGCAAGCTAACAAAGACAAGAAGAGTCACCTCAGGAAAAGAGAGTCCAGAGTTGCTACAGTATGTTACCTCAAATGTCAAGTTTTCAACACAAATTACAAGACATATGACGACACAGAGAATCCGACCGGAACTCAGGAAAAAAGGAAACAATATTAACTCTCAGTGGGCACAGAAATTAGATGATCAAGCAAAAATTTCAAAGCTGCTACTATAAATATGTTCAGAGAACTAAAAGAATCATGTTTAGGAATTAAGAAGCCAAGTGAGATGGCTCATGCCTGTAATCCTAACACTTTGGGAGGTGGAAGCAAGAGGATTGCCTGAGCCCATGGATTTGAGACCAGCCTGGGCAACTTGTCTCAACAATAAGTCAAAAAATTAGCTGGGCGTGGTGTCACGTGCCTGTGGTTCTATCTACTTAGAAGGCTGAGGTGGAAGGATTGCCTGAGTCCAGGAGATGGAGGCTGTGGTGGCCGTGAGTGTGCCACTGCACTCCATCCTGGGCAACAAAGTGAGACTCTGACTCAAAAAAAAAAAACAAAAAAAAAAATAAGTCAGTGCAATGACGACGACTCAACAAATAGAGAATCTCAATTAAAAAGTAGAAATTATTAAAAAAATAACCTAATGGTAATTCTAAGTTGGCATATATAATAGAAATTTTAAAATGTGCTAGAGGAAGTCATAGGCGAGTCAGTGAACTTGATTATAGATCATTAAAAATTATTCAGTCTGGCTGGGTGCGGTGGCTCAAGCCTGTAATCCCAGCTTTTTGGGAGGCTGAGGCAAGAGGATTGCCTGAGCCCATGGGTTTGAGACCAGCCTGGCCAACTTGGCGAGACCTTGTCTCTACAACAAATCAAAAAATTAGCTGGGCATGGTAGCACTTGGAAGGCTAAGGCTGAAGGATCGCCTGAGCAGCAGGTCGAGGCTGCGGTGGCCATGAGCATGCCACTGCACTCCAGCCTGCGTGACAGAGTGAGACTCCAACTCAAAAAAAAAAAAAAAAAAAAAATTTCAGTCTGAAAAACAGGAGAAGTCACTGAAAAGTGATAAACAGAGCCCCAGAGGCTAGTGAGATAACGTCAAGCTTACCAACATACATGCAATTGGAGTCCCAGAAAGCTAAAATAGAAAATGGCAGAAAAAGGTTTAATTACATAATAAACATACACAATTTTAAAATGACTGAAATTATTCAAAGGATGTTCTCTGAATACAACAGAGTTAGAGATCATTGACAGAAAGATATTTGGAATACCTTCAAATATTTGGAAGTTAAATAGTGTATTTTGAAATTACCTGTGGACCAAAAAAATACAAAAGAAAATTTTAAAAATTATAAATTTAAAATAAAACACAATATGTTAAAATTTATGAGATGTAGCTAAATCAGTGGTTGGGGGAAATTTATAATACTGAACATCTATATTAAAAAAGAAAAAATACTACAAATAAATGCTCTTTGCTGGGACTTTGGACCTTAAGAAAATAGAGAAAGGAGAACAAATGAAACACTAAGTAAGCAGAAGAAAGGAAATAATAAAGACCAAAGTGGAAATCAAGAAAATAAAAATCAGTTAGACCAAAAAGATGTACTTTGAAAATATTTTTAAAAATAGGATTAATCTTTAGCAGGAATGAATAATAAAACAGAAAAGACACAAGTGATCAGAATCAAGAATGAATGAGGGATTGTCAGTACTAATTTGGTATAAATTAAAAGGATTTTAGGGGAATATTATGAAAGACATAAATTAGCAAAACTGACTTAAGGAGAAACAAATTCCATATAACTCTGACAAAGTAAGTGAATCTATAGCTGAAAACCTTTCAACAAAATAAACTCTAGGTTCAAATGTTTTAATGGGTGAATTCTACCAACCTTTAAGGAAGAAATAACACCAATTCTACACAATCTTTTTCAGAACATAGACAGGTAAGGAATACATCCCAACTCAAGTTATTAGGACAGTGTTCCCCTGATACCATGATCACACGACGATATTACAAAAAAAAAAAAAAAAAAATCAGACTACAGACCCAAATTCCTCATGAAAATGGGTGCAGAAATCCTTAACAAAACATTTGCAAATCAAATCCAGCAATAAATGAAAAGATAATATAGCACAACCTAGAGGGATTTAGCTTGGTAATCCAAATTATAAATATTGGTTATCTCTCGACGGAGTTGTGGGTGCTTTTTTTCCCTTTATTTTTATTTTTATTTTTTTCTTTCAGAGACAGGGTCTCACTCTGTCACTCAGGCAGGAGTGCAGTGGCACAACTATGGCTTACTGCAGTCTCAAGCTCCTGGGCTCAAGTGATTGTCCTGCCTCCCAAAGTGCTGGAATTACAGGTGTGAACCACCGTGCCTGGCCCACTCTAAATTCTCAATGATAAACATGGTTTAGTTTTTCAACAAGAATTTAAGTGTTGTAATTTTAAAAAAATACAAAGAATTTTCTTCCAATATTTCCTGGAGTGGAAGAAATGCTGATTTGGGCGACAGAGAAAAAACACTTTCTGTAAAGAAAAAGATGAAATGAAAGCAGGAAACTAAAAACAGTGAACAGCCAGTGTGGCAGGATGCCCGCTCTCTGTCCCACGAACAGCAGGGGCCCAGCAAAGTTCCTCAGTGACAAGCAGGGGCTTCCAGGGTCCTCAGTCCTGCAGGCGAAACACTTCCTCTGCACGACCGGTATTTTCACAATGACACGAGCGAGGCAATGAGAAGGTCGTGCATTCAAGTGGCATGGCATATACAAGAAAGAAACTCTTGAGTATTAATTCATCCTCTGCTCTTTGCTGGGACTTTGGACTTTATGATAAATAAGCAGTTACTCTAGTACCAAAAACTGAAAGATCTATTGTGCCTGGAAAAGGCGAACCCTAACCTGACTGCAGGCAGGAGAACAGGATTTGTCTGCCTCCAAAATCCTCAGCAAGGATATTTATTTTACCTTGCAGTTTGAGAAAGGAAGCAATGGGTGATATAAATAGACTCATTTATCTCCTTAGCAAGCTTTTACCTTCCCCAAAACTCTGGCTCACAGCTCCTGAGTCTAAACCTGAGAGGGAAAGTTTGGAGACTTGGCCTTGAGACAGTTGAGGCAGACCCCACAGAGCTGGGACTGATGTTGCCCAGAACCTTAGGGCCAGGCCTGGGTGTCCCCGGGCCTGAGTTATATGGGATCGATCCCTCCATCCTTGGGCCACACATGCCTCCTCACCTGTTTGACAATGCCCCAAATTCCTTTAACAAAAATGTTTTTACTTATTATTATTATTTTTTTGAGTCAGGGTCTCACTCTGTTTCCCAGGCTGGAGTGCAGTGGCACAATCATGGATCATCACAGCCTCAACCTCCTGGGCTCAGGTGATCCTCCTATCTCAGCCTCCTGAGTGGCTGGGACTATAGGCACATGCCACCATACCTGGCTATATATTTTTTTGTAGAGACAGTGTCTTTCTGTGTTGCCCAGGATGGTCTCAAGCAATCCTCCCACCACAGCCTCCCAAAGTGCTAGGATTACAGGCATGAGACAATGTGCCTGGCCTTATTTACATTTTAGACAGAAGCTCAAAAATGCAGGAGAGGAGAACCATAGGCTGGATCCAAATTAAAATGCAGTAACGGAAACAGAGCCAGTTCAGAGAGCAGCTTGCCGACAGTTCAGGTGCTTCCCACACGACTTTGTCGGCATTTGGAAGCCGTCTTTCTGCCATACCTACAAACGGCCTCTGTATTTTGGCCAGAGTAGCTTAAGATTCCCTGGGGGCTCCAGGCAATAGAGCCAATGGCCAGGCATTCTGTGATGCAACATGGCTCACTTCACACAGGAAATACCAAGCTGCAGAACTCAGGCAGGGACCAAAAAAGTGACAAGAAGGCTGGGCACAGGGGCTTACGCCTGAAATCCCAGCACTTTGGGAGACCAAGGCCAGAGGATGGCTTGAGCCCAGGAGTTCAAGACTAGCCTGGGCAATTTAGCGAGACCTCATCTCTATTTTAAAAATAAAAAATTAGCCGGGCTTGGTGGCTCAGCCTGTAATCCCGCTCCTTTGGGAGGCTGAGGTGAGTGGATTGCCTGAGCCCGCGGGTTCGAGACCCGCCTGGGCAACTTGGCAAGACCTCATCTCTACAATAAATCAAAAAATCAGCCAGACATGGTAGCGCATGCCTGTAATTCCGGCTACTTGGGAGGCTGAGGCGGAAGGATCGCCAGAGCCCAGTGGGTCAAGGCTGGGTGGCCGGGAGCGGCCACTGCACTCCAGTCTGGGCGACAGAGTGAGACTCCAACTCAAAAAAAATAAAATAAAATAAGATAAAAAATTAGCTGGGCATGATGGCGTGTGCCTATAGTCCCAGCTACTCAGGAGGCTAAGGGGGAAGGATCGCCTGAGCACAGGAGGTTGAGGCTGTGGTGAATCGTGAATATGCCACTTCATTCCAGACTGGGTGACAGAATGAGACCCCAATTCCAAAAAAAAAGACAAGAAGCACCGCAAGAGTGGTGACATCACTAATGAAAGTGAGAAGGGGTTTGACCCGACTCCCCAGAGGAGCAGTCCCTGATGCTGGGCTTGCAGCTTCTGCCAGGCATGGCAGGAGGCTGGGGAGGCTGTGCCGAGGCCCTGGGACAGATGTTGGGAGTGAGAGTGAGAGTAGCCTGTTTACAGTATGACAGTCAGACGTGTGACAGCCCTGGGGAAAGGGGAGTATGAAGAAGGCTTTGGAAGCCCGCTGAGGGGTGAGTCAGCAGTCTCCCTAGAGCCCACTGTGTTGGTGAGAAGGCTCTGCCTCACTTGAGGCTGCCTGTCTCCTCCTGGCCCCTCCCTGCATATCCTAAGCACCACCTTCACCCCAGGGGTCCCACAGAATCTGCTTCTGGGTTTGGCCACACATGAGGAATCTGAGCTGAAACTCCATGAGGCTTAAAGGGCGAGTCTTTCCACCGTATCTCGGTGCACAGACCTGGGACAGGCCTGCCTGTGCCCTCCACTCCCTGCATCCCTGTGCTGCACACGCCTCTGTCCTCTGGGCTCTGCCAACACTTGCTGTCCTCTTCAGTCTGAGCCTTTTTGCAAGCACCTGCCTAAAATCCAATTGAAAGGCAGTGTAATGTGGTGGGTAAGCAGGGAGGCTCACTGGACGCAGTGGCTCACGCCTGTAATCCCAGCACTTTGGGAGGCCCAGGTGGGAGGATAGCCGGGAGTTTGAGACCAACCTGGGCAACATTTCCGAGACCCTAGCTTTACAAAAAAATTATTTAAAAAAGAAAAAAAAGCTGTCTCTTCCAGCTTGGGTTTGACCTACAGCCGCCCGGGAGAAGATGGCAGCCCCAGCAGTGTCTGGGGTCTCCCGGCAGGTCTCCCGGCTTCAGTTCATCCATGGTTAGGCCATTTTCCAAGCTCATGAGGCCACCTGTTCAGGTATATGGTATTGAAGGCCGCTATGCCACTGCACTTTATTCTGCTGCATTGGAACAGAATAAGCTGGAACAAGTAGAAAAAGAGTTGTCGAGAGTAGCACAACTCCTGAAGGAACCCAAGGTGGCTGTTTCTATTTTGATTCCCTATGTTAAACATTCCATTAAAGTGAAAAACCTAAGTGATACCACAGCAAAAGAGAGATTCTCTCCCCTCACATCCAACCTGATCAATTTGCTTGCTGAAAATGTCTACTTAGGTAACACCCAAGGAGTCATTTCTGCTTTTTCTATCATGATGAGTGTCCACCGTGGAGACGTATCTTGCACAGTGACCACTGCATCTACTTTAGAAGAAGCCACTCTTACGGAATTAAAAACAGTCCTGAAGAGCTTTCTAAGTCAAGACCATGTATTGAAATTGGAGGCTAAGTCTGATCCATCAATTATGGGTGGAATGATTGTATGTATTGGAGAGAAATATGTTGACATGTTTGCAAAAACCAAGATTCAGAAGCTGACCAGGGCTATGTGGGAGATTATTTAAAAGTGCTGATTTTCTATCATCGGTGAAAATTCTTAAACTTGAAGCAATAATACAAAGCTTCCAGAACAGACAAAGAAAAAAGGAAAAAAGCTGAGCTCAGTGGCTCATGCCTATAGTCCTAGCTACTTGGGAGGAGGCTAAGGCAGAAAGATCACTTGAGCCCAGGAGTTTGAAACCAGCCTGGGCAACATAACAAGATCTAGTGTCTACAAACAAATAAAAAAATTAGCCAGGCACGGTGGTGCGTGCCTGTAGTCCCAGCACTTTTGGAGGCTGAGGCGGGAGATTGCTTGAGCCCAGGAGTTTAAGACAAGCCCAGGCAACTTGCTGAGACCATATCTCTACAAAAAATTTAAAAAATTAGCCAGGCAAGGTGACATGCACCTTTAGTCCCAGCACTTTGGGAGGCTAAGACAGGAGGATTGCTTGAGCCCAGGAGTTTGGGACCAGCCTGGGCAACATAGCAAGATCTTATGTCTACAGAAAAATCAAAAAATTAGCCAGCCATGGTGGCATGTACCTGTAGTCCCATTTGCTTGGGAGGCTGAGGTGGAAGGATCACCTGAGCTCAAGAGGTGGAGGCTGTTGTGAGCTGTGATCATCGTGATTGTGTCACTGCACTCTAGCCTGGGTGACAGAGACGCTGACTCAAAAAAAAAAAAAAAAAAGCAGCTGACCTCTGGTACCAGGCTTCTATTAGCTGTGCAATTGTGGGCAAGTTATTTACACGCTTTCTGCCTTAGTCTCCCTCTATGTGAATGGGATAATAATACAACCTGTTTTCAGAAGGCTGTAAGACTTGAGCGAGTGAATACATACACACAACTGAACAATGGCCAGTGTGTGGCACAAGGATTGACTCCTATTCAATTGTTTATTCTTTTAAAGCATATTTACTGAGTACCCATGGGCTACATGTTGCATAGGGTGACGGAGGTGCAATGTAAATATAAGAAGCGCCGGCATTATGTGTGTACATGAAGGATTGAGTGTTCATCTTTCAGTTAAAAAAAAAAAAAAAAAGGACCAGCATTGCCCTCAGGAAGCTTCCAGTCTAACCCGCAATCATACTGTAGTAACAGTAAACAGAGCTTTAAGGGGAGGTGTGCTGTGATAGGACCACCATGGTCCATTGCCTGTCGCAGGTGACAGGCCAACACCAGAACAGCGCGAGTGGCAGGAGAGAAAGAGTCTGCTTGTTGCATGGCAGCCAGACAAGGAGACAGGAGGAAGTCCATGCACCTCCCTAAAGGGTCTTGGACTGCAGCTTTCAGGGGACTCTGGTGGATCAGGGGCTGAGGAGCTGGGGACCCCTGGTTGGTTGAGAAGTGAGGCAAAGCCATGGGACAGGGAGGAGAAGGCACCATGTTGTACGCTGAATTGGTTCCTTGCTGGTGCTCAGACCAGTGGATGTCAGCGATTCTGCTCAAGTGCAGGATCTAGGAGATGCCTGAAGCCATTCTTGGGTCAAATCCTAGGGCCAGAGGTTCTGTTGCAGGATCTATAGGGAACAGGTGGCCAGCCACTATGTGACTCTTGGGTGGTGGCAGCAGCAGGGAAGTGGGGGGATGTGCCCCAGGCCCCTGGTCAGTGCCTAGCTGTGACTCTGCCTGGAGCCTGGCTTGTGACTATCCTCAGCCCTGGGAGGGTGGTTCCCATGTGGTGCTGAGAGAGTGTCATGGGCAGATGGGGTGAAATGCTGTTCTCCTGCCCCCAGCTTCCCACCTGGCATCTTGAAATAACCACTGACTATCCTTTGGTCTATGATCCCTGAAAAGGAGCCAGTTAGCTTTTTTTTTTGAGTTGTAATTTCACTCTGTTGCCCAGACTGGAGTGCAGTGGCACAATCACAGCTCACCGGAGCCTCGACTTCCTGGGCTCAGGTGATCCTCCCACCTCAACTTCCCTGGTAACTGGACTACAGGTGCATGCCACCATACTCAGCTAAGTTTTGATTTTTTGTAAAGAGGAGGTCTCACTATTTGCCTAGGCTGATCTCAAACTCCTGGGCCCAAGCAATTCTCCCTCCTCGGCCTCCCAAAGTGCTGGGATTGCAGATGTGAGCCATCGTGCCCAGCCTCCTTGTTATCTTTTTACTATTTTTTTAGTTATCTCTTAGTGGTTGCTCTGGGCATTATAATTAACATCTTAATGTAATTAAGTTGAAT
>CAUYQG010160549.1:0-15084 GCA_963574415.1 Tarsius wallacei | reverse complement strand
GATGAGGTCTCGCCAAGTTGCCCAGGCGGGTCTCAACCCCGTGGGCTCAGGCAATCCACTCACCTCAGCCTCCCAAAGACGCGGGATTGCAGGCTGAGCCACCGAGCCCGGCTACACCTGGGTAATTTTTTCAAAATTTTTTTTATAGAGACAAGGTCTCTTTATGTTGCCCAGACTGGTCTCGAATTCTGGCCTCAAGCAATCCTCCCACCTTGGTCTCCCAAACTAATGGGATTACAGGCATGAACCACCATGCCTGGTGGCTGTCGTGATCTAAAAGTTCATCAAGTTGGAATCTGGAAAGTCTAACCTTCTTGCTGAATTTCTTGCTCCAATAACTAATAATTATGAGAAGAAGATAAATGTGGTAAGTAGGCAGGTGGATGTATGAGTCTGTGATGCTCAGCTGACATTTAATAAGCACCCACCATCAGAAAGGTGCTTTCACACAGACTACAGGTATTTACTCCCAGGCCCTTTCCAGCTGCAGCTGGCCAGGAGCTGTTCACCCATTTTCAGGTGAGGAGACTGAGTGGTTGGGTCCCCCAGGTCTCACAGCTGGCAGGCAGGCCACGCGGGGGGGCGGCGGAGCCCAGCCTTCCTAACTCCCAGCCCCTGTTCCTCCAACCCCCCTGCCCAATTCTCACCAAGCAACTGAGGCAAGGCTGAGAAATGCAGTCACTCCAGTTCGAGAGAAGAACTACACCCTCCGATGTGATGGTTGTTTATTTTAAAAAGTCAGGGCAGGAAAGGACTCAATGTTATACACACACCTTAACGCGTTAATGCAAAATGTCCACTCCTCAGACAACCAGGGGCACAGGCCTTTCCTCGGAGTGGGGACCTGCTGGTCAGAGTTCTGGAGCCTTTCAAGCAAGGCCTCCCCCACCAACCTCCAGGGCACAGCCTGCGATGTCCAGCCTCGGGGTCCTTCACGGAGAGTCTCACCACTTACAAAGCAGGAAATTCACCTAGGCTTCACTTACCACCCTGCCCCATCACCACGCCTCTACACAGATGTGTCTGAAACAGGAATTTTTAGATAAGGTGTTTCCGCTGTCTTTCCAAGGCACATAACTGAGTTTCCAGAAGAATAACTTCTCCTTCACACTATACTCTCATCAGTTTATGTCCTATTTTGGTTACATAATTACAAAAGCAAGGGCAAGTGTCAGAAACAAGTTTGGGGGAAGAACACACCCCAGCAGTAAGCACAGAGCTCATCACGAGCAGGCGTGGGCGGGAACAGGGACAGGACATCACAGCACCCCCAGGCCTCGACTGGACCGCAGGACCGCAGGGACAGAGCTGTGTTAGAACAAGGCAAGAGGACTGAGACATGACAAAGCTGAGTCCAAACCCCCGGGACCTTTTCTAGTCCCGGGGTCTCTCCGAGCCGCAGCTGCTTTGTCTGAAATGTAGGGTTAAAACAGTGTCCTCGGTAGTTGCTGCAAGTATTAAATAAGAATATACAGCAAGCACCCCACCCCAGCCTCGGAACACAGAAATCCCTCAAGAAACACAAGTTCTCCCCACCCTACTCATCACTGTACCTCACTCCCACTGCGCCTGGAAACACGCTCGAAGTAGAAAGTTCTGAGGATGGATGGATGGACAGGATGAGTGCATGGACACACAGAGGAACAAATGGCATGGCAGAATTGTAAAGATCCTTAGCTTAGCAATTCATTTGGCCCAAATGGCTCCCCCAAAATGAATCAAGGGTTTGCATCGTGGGCCAGGCGCAGTGGCTCACACCTGTAATCCCAGTACTTTGGGAGGCCGAGGCAGAAGGACCACTTGAGCCCAGGAACTCAAGACCAGCCTGGGCAATAGAGTGAGACCCTGACTCAAAAAATAAACAAAAATTTTTTTTAAATTTTTTTAATTAGATGGCAACAGCCATCACACTGCATAGAAGAGAAGTCTGAGCAAATTCATAACCTCAGAGAAGGAGTGTATTAGATAGAATACGTTCTCATGGCGCGTTGCAGGAGCCTTGTACACTTTTGTTGTGGCGCCTTTATGTTGTCATGAAAGCGGGTATTCTAGGCCTTTCCAGCCTAGCTTCTGCATGCATTTGGAACATAGGAGTGCTTTTTATTGTGTTAGCATGTATAGTGAGCACTTGTCAGTTCTGCCTTTGGTGAATTCACACTGGCCTTCCCTGCCAGTTAAAATTACTTACCTCGTGGGGATGTTTTTGTGTTTCCAGAATGATGTCTTTCATTTGTGTGCTTGCAACATGCTGGCTTGAGTCATGATTCAGAAATGCCTCTTCTGCTCCTTGTTCACGCCTGCGTCCTGGCCTAGTGGCGGGAAGTGCGTCTGTGACAGGGCTGCTCGGAAGACTCCAGGGCCGTTCCCTGGGCCGTGTGTCAGGGTAGACCGGCTTCAGGCTTGCAAGGCAGTGACGAGCTCTGGGCCCGTTTCTGTCCTCCAGGGGAGCAGGAGGGCTCTGAGGATGAGGAGAGCAGCTGTTGGCAAATCCTACCACTGACTGCGGTCTCCAGATGGGGCACCCAAGGGCATGGGTATCCTTTGGGGCAGAGACTTGGAGGTGGATTGTGTGTGTGCGATGCCCCCACCTGTCTCAGATTGGGCTCTTTTAAGCGTATTTCTGGATGCCCTGGGCTTCCTTGGAAGCCCCCCTCAGCAGCATTACTCAGTGCTAAGGTGGGAACCGTGTGGGCGTGGATTTAATCACAAACACTGCTGTATGCCTTCTTGACTGTGTCGTCTACAGCATCTGAAGAGAGGGCCCTTAACAGTTGAGCAGCAGTGAGCCCTCTGTAAGCCTCTCGTGGTCATGGGATTTTACGTTTTCTTGGCTCTCTATGGTAGGCCGAACAAATTATGATGAACTCTTTGTTAGAGTCATTGTCAGAGGCTGCAGTACCCGGCTTGAAGGACAATGCCATCAGCAAAGTCAGTGAATTCTGCCCTAAGAAGACACGGGAATTCTAGAACTTTAAGAGAAGGAGACCCCGTGGGGACGCGTCTCAGGTGATTCTTCTTAAACGTTTGGGGACCACGGCCCTGCTCCCCGCTGGAATTAATCTGAATTAATCCTGAATTAATCTGCTGACCTGTTTGACCTCTTTAATTCACCTAGCTTATGTGTAAGTCTTCTATGAGAGGATCTGGCCTCTGAGGGCAAGTTCAGCCTGGTTTATTTTCATGTTCCCATGGTGACATTCACACATGGGTTTGCATACAGTGAAGGCGTAAGTGTAGACATCCAAAATGTCCCCAGGAAGAGCAGCCGTTAAGCTTCTGGGGGAAGATCACCCCTCACTTGGAGACCTGTCGGAAGCACGCCCTTTGGGGGCCAATCGGCCGGAATGTGACACATCAACTCCATCCCTTCGGGGGTGTGAGCGGACGTGGCCACCTGTTTCCTGCAGGCCCCAGCGTGGAACAGCTGGGCCAAGCTGAGGGCTTGCAAGTCATCTGACCTCCTCCCCTGCTTCTGCAAGTGTTCGGTGCTCGCCTTCCTGATGCCAGACCCGAGTCTGCCGCCAGCCTGCCCACGCCGGAGCCCTGCGCCCCTTCCCCTTCCTATGGGAGAAGGACCTTCTGGGGCGGCCTTCCCCACCTCGTTCTACGCAGGTTTCCTGTTCCTACAGACCTTGCTCTGGATGATCGTGAGAGTGCATGGTCGCGAATGTCGCCATCTGAAACCTTCCCTCCTTCCCTGACTCCGTCTCCCTCTCTGCTTCCTTTTACAGAATAGGATTGGATTAATAAACAATCTAGCCATCTTGGCTGGGCTTGGAGGCTCATGCCCGTAATGCCAGCACTTTGGGAGGCTGAGACAGGAGCCTCACTTGAGGCTGGGAGTTGGGGATGTACCTGGACAAGGCAGTAAGATCCCATCTCCACAAAAAATGAAAAGAAAAAAAGAGTCAGACAGTGGTGCATGCCTGTAGTCCCAAGCTGCTTGGGAGGCTGTGGCAGAAGGAATGCTTGAATCCAGGAGTTTGAGGCTGCAGTGAGCTATGATCGCACCACTGCACCCCAGTCTGGGTGATAGAGTGAGACCCTGTCTCGAAGAACTAAAAAAACAAAAAACAAAAAAACTAGCCGTCTTAATCTGCATTCTTTGTTTTGAAGGAGCAGGATGGCTTTCAAGAAGCATGGACAGATGTGGTGGCCTCAGGATGTGACAGTCCTGGAGCCTGCTGCCTGCTTCTGTGGCCTTAGGCAGGGCCGCGGTCCCTCCACCTTTGAGGTAAAAATCACAACTCCCTGGATCATTGTGCTCAAGAAGGGACGCGTGAGTGCAGAGCACACGGCAGAAGGCTGGAAATCAGCCCGTCCGTAGCCGTGTTCTGGGTACCAGAGGAAAGTGCCCTCTTAGCTTGGAGTTTGACACTTCAGAATTTTAGACGGCGTCAGTCCTGGAGAGGATGACATGGGGGGGGCGGGATTCGTTGCTGTTGGCTCCCTGCCTGCGGCAAATGCTGACTGCTAGTTCCTCTGTAGAGGACCCAAGGCCATTGTTCAGGGTCACTCATGGTGGGCCGAGAGCACCTGTGCCAATGCAAAGCTGACACACGCTTTGGCGGCCGTGAATGCCCAGGGGCCTTCTGATCAAGGAAGACTTCAAGACTCTTGCTCACATCAGTCATCCCAGCACTTTGGGAAGCAGAGGTGAGAGGATTACCTGAGCCCAGGGGTTCAAGGCCAGCCTGGACAATTTGACAAGACCTCATCTCTACAATAAATTAAAAAATTGCCTCTGGTGATAATGTAGCGAATTCCCAGCAGGCCTCACAGGCTCAGTGCTGGTAAACAAGCTCCCTGCCAAACCTCTCAAGCTAGAGCTGCTGCTGGGATCGAAAAACAACCAATCAGCTCGCCATCAGGTCCCTACCTTAATACTGACCAATCAGAACAGCCACAGCTCACTGCTAGTGCTAGCCAATCGACTTAGACTTACGGCTATATAAGCACCAGGTTTTCGGCCCCATTTGGGCAACCCCTTCAGGCTCCCTCCCCCTGTGAGAGCTTTTCTGGCCTGTCAGTAAATCGTGCTTTCTCAAAAAAAAAAAAAGAAATTAGCCATACGTGGTGGCGCATGCCTGTAGTCCCAGCTACTCTGGAGACTGAGTGGGGAGGATCGCCTGGGCCCAGGAGGTCGAGGCTACAGTGGCTGTGAGCATGCCATGGCACTCCAGCCTCAGTGACAGAGTGAGACTCTGGGATGAACTTCCTGGGCAGGAACGGTAGGCCCCAGTGATCAGAGCTAAGCGGAAATGGGACTCTCAGCGCACAGTGTCATTTGTCAAAGCTGTCAGAGTGTTCTCTGCCCCTTGGAGAAGTCTTGGGCCGAAACTCCCTCAGCTCGTAACCTTTGTGACACTTCCCTAGTGCGGAGGTTCTCAAGCGTGTCTAGAAAAGAAAGAAATGAAGAGGATTCTGGCAGCAACCAGGTCACATCACCTGAACCCGTGCCCGCAAAGGCTGCCCAAGGAGCTGTCAGAGCCTCCAGCACGGAGGCCTTGTCTTTCCTGCCGATGTGTCTTTTAGTTTTAGTTTTATTTGTTGAGTTGGTATCTCACTCTGTCACCCAGGCTGGAGGGCAGTGGCACGATCACAGTTCACCGCAGCCTTGACCTGCTGGGCTCGGGGGATCCTTCTGTCTCAGCTTCCCTAGTATCTGGGACTACAGGTGTGCACCACTACGCCTGGCTAATTTTTTTTAGAGATGAGGTCTCACTATGTTGCCCAGGCTGGTATCGAACTCCTGGACTTAAGCGATCCTCCTGCCTTGGCCTCCCCAAGTGCTGGGTTTACAGGGTGGCTACCACGCCCAGCCTGCCTTTGTGTCTCTTAATGTTAAAGAGCTGAGCACTGGAGCCCTTCTTCAGAGACTCATTCAGATGCTTGCTGTATGCAACAGAGCATTTTATTTGGCCCAGGTGAGAACACAGGTAACTTTCTCGTTGTTTGATGGGATGCATGATAGCAGTTCAATAAAATTAGAAATCAGGGAGCCATGAAATAAGTTTGTTCCATCTCGAAGTAGGGCGCTTGCACCAGAGACAATCAGCTCAGGACATTCCTGCAACCGCGACGACTGGGCACCACTGTCTGCCAGGCCTTGCAGTGCCGTGGGGAGTGGGAGGGTGAGGAAGCCACGCCCTGCCCCCCTTCAGGCTGCCCAGCATGGCTGACAGAGACAGCCTGAGACCAGTTAGGACAGACCAAGTGAGGAGGCCCTCACGAGCTCTGGGTGGGAGGGCAGGAGACGACGCAGGGATAGAGGTGCCAGGCCTTGACCTGAACAGTCCACGTTTCTGTTGACGTGTGCGGTTACAGCTCAGCTTCAAGGAAGTCCCGAGTCTCCTCACGCTGGTATCGAACTCCTGGGCTCAAGCGATCCTCTTGCCTTGGCCTCCCAAAGTGCTGGGTTTACAGGGTGATCCACCATGCCCAGCCTGCCTTTGTGTCTCTTAATGTTAAAGAGCTGAGCACTCGAGACCACGTCCACGCTGCTGCGACGCCCTGCTGAGCCTGTTATCTGAAGGGGGCCACGCCGAGCCCTGTGTCCCCTCCACTCACCTAAGGGTGTATTTTCCACAGTGGACTGCAGTTACCTCTGTCACCCGACCCTGGTTCCTGTATCTGTCTCTCTCCTTTTCTCTCAAATGCTGCTTCGGAGTTTTCTCAACCTTTTTTAACCCCAAAAGTGAGGAAGAGAGAGAGAGGAAGGGCGTGACGTTTGGAGGGTCATGAGTGCAAGTTTGAGCACCCTTGGCATCCCCAGCTTTGAGCTGGGTGTTCAGCTCGAACTCTTACAAAACCTGGGAGAATTAGAGAGTCAGCCCTTTCTATAGGGGAGGACAGGGTCAGTATGTTGTTTCGTACAAAACAAAAAGTTCGTGAAGACTGGTTGTTAAAAAAAAATCATTTGCTGTCTTTTAAAGGGACGGCGTCCAACAGCACTCTCAAGCTCTGAAGCGCACAGGAATTGCCTGGAACCCTGTTTCATGTGGGTTCAATTCAGCAAATCCGGTCTGGGCAGGGCCCTGGGGTGTTGCGTGTCTGTCCCCCTCCCAGGTGACGCTGATGTTCTCTAGGTCTGTTAGGTTTTTTTTTTTTTTAAGCAGCAAGAGGGAAAAAAGATTGAGACCAAAGAAATCTGAGGTTTCCTGCTCTAATCAGCTGACCACAGAGATGAGACCAGCATCTCTTATTTCCAGATGCCATAACCCCTTAGGTGAGGGCTGCGTCCCGGGTGACAGATCGAGGTCTCATCATTTTTGCAAATATTTGTCCCCTGTGGTTTGAGGGGATGCAAAAGAGAAGCTTGTGGAGATGTTGACGTGTGCGGTTACAGCTCAGCTTCAAGGAAGTCCCGAGTCTCCTCACGCTGGTATCGAACTCCTGGGCTCAAGCGATCCTCTTGCCTTGGCCCGTGGAGATGGGGAATCAGGACTTTTTCCATCTCTCCCCGAAGCAAGGTCTGGTCTGTGTCACCCATCTTACTGGTCCCACAGAAAGCTGCCTGGGGACGGTCTCTGCTGTGGGTCCCTTCGATGAGTTTATTCGCTCATACATGTATTTGGATCCTGACCACAGCTTGGCATGAGAGACGTAATGTGGAAACTGCCTGTGGACGCCAACGCCACCTCCCGCCCAGCGTGGCCAGCGCTCAGGCCTTTGGGGGTGCTTCCTCCAGAACCGCTTTCAGAAACGCAGGCAGTATTGAGTCAGAGCTAGCAAGTGTTGTCTTAATCACCCGTATTGGGGCATACGATTACCCACTGAGCGTAGACCTCGTTTTTCCTCTTAGAAATGGGTGGAGGCAAGGTCCTAGAACCCAGGGGAGGGACCGAGCTGTCCGGGAGAGCATGGTCGGGAGAGGGGCTACAGTCCTAGATGCCTTTTCTTGAGTTACGGAGCAGCTCAGTCCTGAATGGCTGTTCTCAAGTATGTGCTCCCAGAAGTGGGATTGTCGAGGAATGGGTTCCTGGGGTGACCTTTGAGTGGGAGAAGTTTCCAGAGCGTGGCAGAATCTGTCTTGTGTTTTCCTGACCTTCGTGGCTGTGTCTGTGTGGGTTCAAGGCAGGACATGAGGCTCGCCCCTTCCCTTCCCTCCCTGTTTCTTTCCCTTCTGTTAAAAACCAAACCAAGCCGGGTGCTGTGGCTCATGCCTGTCATCCTAGCACTTTGAGCGGGTGAGCCTAGAGGATTGCCTGAGTCTAGGAGTTCGAGACCAGCCTGGGCAACATGGCGAGATCTCATCTCTACGATAAATCAAAAAATTAGCCGGGCGTGGTGGCACACACCTGTGGGTCCAGCTGCTTGGAAGGCTGAGGCAGAAGGATCCCCTGAGCCCAGCAGGCCATGAGCGTGCCACTGCACTCCAGCCTGGGTGACAGAGTGAGACTCCCACTCAAAAAACAACCAAAAAAACCCACCAAACCAGATGACAGCCACTACCTGCAAATCCCAGATCTTAGCCTGTTATTCTGGTGGTCTCACAGATCAGAGTGGGCAGACAGGTGGTAGGGAAGCCTGAGCCCTGCCCCCACCTTTGAGGACCATGGGTGTCCTCTGTGAGCAGCAGAGAGCCACTGAGGCACAGGGGCTCCAACTTGCTGGCGGCTGGCTGAGGAGTGGTGCTGCCTGTGGTCAGAGCTACGGTGAGACGGGAGCTGGCCGACCCGATGGCTTTCACATGAGGACCTGAAGGGTGGCTTTGGGAGCGCAGTGGACAGTGTGGCTCAAGACACTTCTGCGACAGAGTTGCTCAGGCTTGGGCACGGTGAGGGCCAGGGAGGAGCTAGCCAGGACCTGAGGCCCCGTGGTGGTGGTGCCATGCACACAGCCCACAGCACGGAGGGGAGGTGGAGTCATGGGGAGGGTGGTGGCACTGGCCTGGACAGGTCTGGCAGTGCAGAGGCACCGGCTGGTGTGGCAAGCCTGCTTGGTTTGTGTTGTACGTGCCTGTCGGAGTCTGGAAGGGCTGACCGCTTGTGAAATCAGGCTGCCGTGTTTGCCAGCTCTGGAAGTGAAGGACTTCTGTGTCACGCAGGGGAGCCTTGGGTCAAGGTGGTGACCCTGGTCTGTGCTGTGCTCAGGGGCACCCGGCTGGGGCAGCTTGCCTGGAGTCTGAGTCCAAAGACCTGGCCTGCCCCTGCCCTCCAGCTGCCCACAGCCTGTTCCTCGCCTTTGACCTCAGCGCCGTGTGCCTGGGCCCACGTGTGCGTTTTAAGCTCAAGGGTGGAGCCCGGGTGCTGGCTGATGAAATGCTTAAGCTGCCCCATTAGTCATGATCCCTCTTCTTACACAAGTGTGTCTCTGGCCCCGAGTGTGGCTGCTGGCTTTATCTCAGTGACGAAGCTTGCTAAACTGTGTGATTGGGAACACGGTGGGAGGTGGCAGGTGGCACAGCACTGCAGCGTGCCAAGCCGGGTCTGGGACACTGCGGCCAGGCGTTTCCAGAATGAGAAGTGGGGAGAAGCGGGAACTGGCCACTTGATCTAAGTTTTCATGTTGGCAGCTGAGCCCACTGCTAATTGTGTGTGTGTGTGTCCGGTTTTGCACTGAGTTGAGGGCTTTATTTGCATTGTTTTGTTTACTTCTTACAGCCACCTTGTAAGTAGATATGGCTTTACAGATGAGACGGTTCAGGCGCGCTGAGGCTGCACAGCTCGCCTCAGGCCACGTAGCGGAGTTTCCTGACTCCAAACTTGTGACGTAGCCCAGCTTCCACAGGGTCTGGAGTGGGGTCCCAGGTCTTGCTGCTGGCCCAGGGACCCCACCAAGTCGCACAGGTGTATATCACCTGGCATGTGGCTTGCTTTCTTTGAATCTCACCTCCTGTGTTTCCAAACCAAGGAGGTCCGTTATCATCCTCTCTTTTTCCTTAGAGTTGCTGGGAGAACTGAGATAATAAATGTGACACCTTTGCTTATCAAAATGACAGAAGTGCCGGTGGCCTTTCCCCCCTCCTGTTCCTCCCAGGCCCTTCTCCTCCTCATCTTTCAGCTCCCACCCTCTGCTCCCGCTCCAGCTCCCATCACCTTGTCCCCACGTGGCAGACAGTGCCCTGTGGCCGGGCCTGCCTGCCTGTTGATGGCTTTGTGGGTGTGTGGCTTCTGAAAGGTGTGCTGGCTGCTGCTGAACTCCATAGCATCGGGTGGGCTTGGACTTGGGGCCCTTGGGGTCTGCAGCCTGTTGGGCTCAGGGAGGAACCGGGTCCTTCCCAAAGATGACCTCTTTCAGGGGAGGTGGAGGAAGGTGTCCTCTCCTCGGTCACATGTGCTGTGTGCCTTTGATCACGAAGTTCTAAGCCATTTTCAAAGAGGAATCACGTTCCGTGAAGCAGATGAAGTGTTTCGGGAGGCCCCAGCCAGGACCGAGCAGGCCCGGCTGCAGCCACAGCTTGGCATCCCACGTTCGTCCTTGTGACTCCGTTCTGAGTCAGGAGCCACTGGCCGGAGCTCTGCTGCCGAGGCCCCGCGTGTGTCGTGTGTTTCGGAAGATGGCGGTGGAAATGGAGACGCGATACGGGAATGAGTCGCTCTGGGAAGGCCTCTCGTTCTTCCAGGGTGCAGGGGACGCCTTGCTGTGTGGAGTCTGGGAGAAGGAAGCCTCTTCCAGGGGGCTGAGGTCAGGGCTGTGGCCCCAGGTGTTCGGATGGAAGCAATGCCTGCCCAGCCTCTTGGAGGACAGGGGGCACTTAGATGGGCACCGGCTGGCTCAGCGATGGGGATGCAGGGACTTGTGTCTGGGTTTGGGGGAGTCTTGCACGCATTTAGCCCGGGCGTAGCTCAGGGGTCAGGTCTTGGGCTTCTGGGTCAGGCTTCTGGAGCTGAGCGCCAGGCTCCAGAACTCAGCTGGCGACTCCAAGCGACCCAGCCTCTGGAGCCTCAGTTTTCTCATCTAAAATGGGGATGAGGCTGGGTACGGCGGCTCACCGCTGTAATCTCCATGTCCAGAACGCGCAGGGGCCTCTGACCTGCCTCTTGGTGCGCTGGTCCTTCTGACCACCCGTTCCACGACCGGGTGCATCTCACTTCCCCTCCCAGGGCAGGTCGAAGGCCCCCCTCAAGCCTCCTTGGTGAACGGAGCCTTCTAGGTTCCCGCCCCGGCCCCCACCTTTGCGGCTGAGTTGGCCACATTCTGGATTTAATGCTTCTCAAAGTCCTATGCACTGAGGCTGCCTTGACTGTAGGATTGTTATTTAAGGATTGTTTACTTACTCATCTGTTCATTTGTTTATTTGTTTTTTTTTGAGACAGGAATCTCGCTATGCTGCCCAGGCTGGTCTCGAACTCCTGAGCTCAAGTGATCCTCCCGCCTCGGCCTCCTGAGCAGTGGGGATTACACGCTCACCGCCATGCCTGGCTTATAGGATTATGTTTTAGCTCAAGCGTCCTGGCAGGAGGTCTGTCAGTAGGCTTGTCCAGTCAGCGCTGGGTGGGTAGATTGAGCCCCCAAAACGCATCTGCCGGCGTTGGAATGGCTTGGTGTAACGAGAACCAACTCTGCTCCCAGACTCCTGCACACCTGCCACGCCCTGTCCCCTAGTTCCCGTGCTCACTGTGGCCTTGCCATTGTCCCGTCCCTTCGTTCCTTCCCACCATCACCACCCTTTCAGGGATGGTGCCCTGTTGGAAGGCCTAGACCTGGAATCCTCTGTGGGTTGGAGTCCAGCCTCTCCCTCTCGGTCTTTGTCAGACTCTGCAGGATTTCCTATGCCTACAGGGGGTGCTCTTGATGTTTAAGCCTAAGCCACAGCCTAGGAAACTCTGGAGTCAACTGAGAGGTGGGGGGAGGCAGTAGGGACTTCGCAGGCCATCACCTGCCGTCTGGAGTTCTCAGATGAAGGTGTGTGGAGGCAGCTTTGCTCATGAAGGTGGGTGGGAAGGGGCAGCCTTCCAGCTTGCAGCCGTGCCCCGGAGTCTCTTTGTCCAGGAAGTAGAGGAGTTGGGTGCCTAGCCAGCCTTGCAGCTGGCGCCCGGATGCCTCCTCTTCGACCCCGCCCACCCTTCTTGGGCGGGGGTGGCTCAGCCAGCCTTCCCTCACAGAGTCGGGCCTGGGCTGCCTCTGGGGGTGGTCGCCTCACCATCCGACAGTCTCTGCCAGCTGAACTTGGCCATGACAGCCACCCATGTTGGAGAACTTGGCGTCTGTGTCTGAAAAGGCTTTTCTGTCTGAGGTCCCGGCCGCTATGGTCCAGCCTTCTTAAGTGTGTGCTCAGCTCCCTGGATCAGAATTTTGCCTTCAAGGAGGCAGAATTGTTTTGATAGATTCCGTGCCCAGATGAGAAGGATTGGATGATCTGCCGGGAAGCCCTTGCTCTGGGGGAGGCTTTGCATTTTGTTTGTCTCCTGTCTCAATTTCAGATGTTCCCTGCAGAAACCCCACAGAGCCCAGCTCCGTTTTACAGATGGGCACACCACGGCGGGAGGGATCAGGCGTCCTTCCCAGGGCCACATAACTGGAGAGATGCAGGACTCGGGCCTGATCCTGACAGATGAGGGTAACCGCCTTTGCTGGCACATTCTCCTTCCTTCCGGGCTCCCCAGTCCAGAACCCTGCCCGGAAAGCTGTTTCTCTGAAAGGGGGAGACTTGTATTTTGGGATGTAAAACCCACACAGCCAGGCCCCGACAGATCTGGGCACACTCTCTTCCAGCCGCCGGGATCTGTAGCCTGGGAAATGTGGGCATTGTCATCCAGAGCGTTTATCTATGACATGAGGACAATGAGCGTCAGGAAACTCCCCGGCATGTGCCAGACATCTGCCATTTCGGCATGGAGGGTGGCAGACGGCTTTGTGCCCGTGCCCACACCTCCCCACGCTGGGCACGTCCACTGCTCGGTGTCGGCTGCTTGCTGTTCATCTGAGCAGACAGATTTCATCCATGTGGCTGGCTCAGTGCGGGGATGTTTGGCCATCCCTGGCCCCTGAGACTCTCACCGTACCTGGCAGTGGGACCCCAGGCGGCGGTGACCTGGACGTTGAGTGTCAGACTTCCCCAATCCCCAGAGCTGCCACTACGCTCACCCTCGCTGGGGAGCTGCTTAGCCCCGGCCCCCTGTGCGTCCCCTGTGCCCACCTCCCCTTTCATTTCCCCATCCTGTCACCCCCAAGACTAGACCGCTTACGAGCGCCAGCTCTCTGCACGTCTGGCCCACGCCTCCCACCGTTCCTCCTTTCACAGCCTGGGCTGAGAAGCTTCTGGAAACATCCCTGCTCAAAAAGAGGGAGTACTCTTGCTACCTGGCCGCCGTGCCGCTTGGCTCAGAGCTCTGTGGTGGTGCACAGGTCCACGGCGTGTGCCTGCTTCTTCCTTGTCCGTGCGCTCAGGGAGGGGCCGTCCTTTTCTTCTTGTGTCTGGTAGGGTCTCTCTGCACAGTGACAGCCCTCTCGGATACGCGTGTGAGTAAAACGGGGTTCATTTGTTTCGAGCCGGTGTCACCAGCACTCGTCCGTCCACCTGCGGGGAACAGCCTTGTGCAACTTTGAGGAGCCTGCGGGAAGAGGGGCGGCCATTCACTCATCTTCCCAGAAAGAGGCAGAACGGCAGAGAATTCTAGAAGGTGCTGGGTGTTGCGGGTGCTCCGTGGGTTTTTTAAGCCAGACGGTTCAGTTGGACAGTTTAAATGTCGCTCTTTGGGGCCAATCAACAAATGCTTATTGTACGGATGAGTTGTACAGGACACAGACTATATTGCGTGCTAGGTTTAGTGATGGTTGAAAAAAAAAAAGAAAAAGAAAGCAAATATAGCTTGCGTGCATCTGAGCCCGCCCACGTTTTCCGATCATGTTAGCCTCTCCACGTTGCTGCCTGCAGAGGTGACCGACAGTGCCTTCATGGAACATGTCTGGAAAGAAACGACAGGCCTATTGCACACACATGTGGCTCAGTCAGGTGCAGCCTTTGTAAGGAGGATCGACTTTTGTGTGAGCTCAGGTGACAAAGCTAAACGTTCTCAGCAGGGTAACCACACTCGGGACAGCCCAACCCGGGGCGTGGAGAGTGCTTCTTGCTGGAGCGCTTGAGACGAGACAGCTCTTGGGATGAGAAACCGCTCGGCGCTCCGTCTGATCCCCAGGCTGGCCTCCTGGGAGGACCGGCCAGGGAGCAGGGGCTGGACTGTCTTGCTCTTCCGCAGGGCTGGGGTTGCCTGCGCTCTGACCGTGCCTTACGCCCCCTCCCCTTATTTTCTTGTGACTCGCGTCGGGGAGGGTCGTCTTTCTTCTTTGAACATTTAAGGTATACAACAGGGAGTTTTGACATCCAGGGTGAAATGGCTCTTGCAGTCAGACAGATGAACATGGCGGTCGCCTCACAGCTTGTTCTGGAGGGCAGGGGCCCCTGCTGGTCCTGACTACAGGGCAGCGCTGTTGCTACAGGGGTCCCTGGGCTTATTCCTCCCTGTCTGCAACTCTGGGCCCCTGAGGTAGGTTTCTGTCTCCTCCTCGCTCCCCCACCCTGGGGAACCCTTGCTTTCTTTTCTGTGTATTTGAATTTTGTATATTCTACTTACAAGCAAGACCTTGGAGGATGCATCCTTCTGTGTCTGGTTTATTTCACTTAGCGTGATGTTCTCCTGAATCATCCGTGCCGTGGCAGAGGGTAGGCTCTCTTCCTTGTTTAAGGCTGAGTGGTATTCCTGCACACACGTGAGCGCGCATGCACACATATATGCAAACTACATTTTCTTTCTTTCTTGTTTTATTTGTTTATTTACTGGAGTCAGTCTCACTCTGTCGCCCAGGCTGGAGTGCTGTGGCATGCTCATGGCCACCACAGCCTCAATCTGCTGGGCTCAGGCGATCCTTCTGCCTCAACCTTCCAAGTAGCTGGAACTACAGGAGTGCGCTACCACGCCCTGCTTGTTTTTTGACTTATTGTAGAGATGAGGTCTCGCCATGTTGTTCAGGCTGGTCTCGAACCCCTGAGCTCAGGCCGTTCTCTCACCTCAGCCTCCCAAAGTGCTGGGATCACAGGTGTGAGCCTCTGCGCCCAGCTCTTTCTTATTTTATTTTCGAGTTGGAGTCTCACTCTGTCGCCCAGGCTGGAGTGCAGTGGCACACTCCCGGCCACTGCAG
>CAUYQG010160545.1:0-26156 GCA_963574415.1 Tarsius wallacei | reverse complement strand
GAGTTAAATCAGTTATATTGGAGTACCATAGAAGAGTGAGTGACCTGTGTTTGTTGAGGGCACTTGAGCAACCTGTATTTACCTAGCTCTGAGATGCAATTTTAGAATAAAACACCACAGAGCTGCCTCCATGTTGCTGCTTCTCAAAATATCGATCTCAATATTTTAGTGGTTAAAATAGAAGGCTAATTTTTTTATTGGCATTGTTCTCATCAATGTCAGGCATGGTGGCTCACACTTGTAATCTCAGAGCTTTGGGAAGATGAGAAAGGAGGATCGCTTGAGGCCAGGAGTTTAAGAAGAGCCTGAACAATATAGTGACCCCATATCCACACAAACATATATACACAAAATTAGCCGAGCGGTGTGTGCTTGTAGTCCCAGCTACTAGGAAGGCTGAGCCCTTGAGCCCAGGATTTCAAGGTCAGAGTGAGATATCATCATGCCATGGCACTCCAGTCTGGGCAACACGGTGAGACCCTGTCTCAAAAATAAAATAAAAAATAAAAAAACAAAAAACTGTAGAGAATAGGATAAATCAGTGGAAATAGCAATAGAAATAACAGCTGAATTTTATTGAGTTCTTACTCTCTGCCAAGCACTGTGCTAAGTGCCTTGCAGGTGTTACATCATTTACTTTACCCTACCACATGACGAGTACTGTTATTATCCTTATTCACAAAGAGAAAACTGAGGCTAAGAGACAACCCTAAATTTACCTTGGTTATGGGTAGCAGAGTCAGATCACATGCCAGGTGAATCTGTCTCCAGAGCACTTGAGATTCAAGAAGGCTATTTCACCTTTATACTTTATTTTAAAAGTTAATTTACAATAAATTAACTTTTTTGGTGCACAATTCTAGGAATTTTAACACATATATAAATTTTTGTAGCTCCTACAACAAATATACAGTCCCATTCTCTTGCCCAGCACATTTCTTTATGCTGTCCCTCTGACGTCGCACGTTGTTCTCAGTCTTAACCTCTGAAAACTATTCCTGTTCTTCTCCACTATAGTTCTGTCTCCTTAAGAAGGTCATGTCGACTGGGCTTGGTGGCTCAGCCTGTAATCCCAGCACTTTGGGAAGCCGAGGTGAGTGGATTGCCTGTGCCCACAGGTTCAAGACCCGCCTGGGCAATTTGGCGAGACCTCATTTCTACAATAAATCAAAAACTAGCTGGGCATGGTAGCACGTGCCTGTAATTCTGGCTACTTGGAAGGCTGAGGTGGAAGGATCGCTGGAGCCCAGCAGGTCAATGCTGAGGTGGCCATGAGTGTGCCACTGCACTCCAGCCTGGGTGACAAAGTGAGACTCCAACCCCCCCCAAATGAAATGGGCAAAAGACTTAAACTTTACTAAAAATAATATACTGATGGTAAATAAACATATAAAATAATACTCAACATAACTAGTCATTGAGAATATACCCCAACAGGTAAATTACATACCTATTAGAATGACTAAAATAAAAATACTGATAACATCAAATGTCGATGAAGATACAGAGCAACTGAAACTCTCCTATGTTGCTTGTGGGAATTAAAAATGATTGGCCACTTTGGAAAACAGTTTGGCAGTTCCTCATCAAGTTAGCCAATATGACTCAACAGTCCTACTCCTGAGTATTTACTCTAAAGAAATAAAAACTTCTGTTCACACAGAAACCTGTCCAAGAATGTTCATGGCAGCTTTATTCATAGTTGCCCTAAACTGGAAACAACCCGAAGCCCTTCAGTGGGTGAATGAGTAAATAAGCTGTGTCACAGCCATGCAATGGAATACGACTCAGCAATAAAAGAAACACACTATGGATAAATGTAACCATCTGAATAAATCCCAAAGGCATTGTACTGAGTGAATTAAGCCATTTCAAAAGGCTGCATACTATGGGATATCCTTCACGTGACATTCTTTTTTCTTTTTTTTTTGAGTTGGAGTCTCACTCCATTGTCCATACTATTCAGTTATGATAATTTTTTTATATAACTGTATTCTGGCTACAACTCTTTGGTTAGATATGTGGAGTTCAGATCATTTCTCCCAATATCTAGCTTGTCTTTTCATTTTTTAAAACAATGTCTTCCACAGAGCAAAACGTTTTGAATTTTTATGAAGTTCAACTAGTCAGATTTTTTAGATTATACTTTTGGTATTGGATCTAATCACTCTTTTATTAACTCCAAGTCCTAAAGAATTTTTTCTGTGTTTTCTTATGAAAGTTTTTTAGCTTACATTTTGCATTTCAATTGGTGATAAATCATTGTGAACATTGATTAGTATGAACATTGATTTAATTCTTGTATAAGGTATGAAGTTTAGGTCAAGTTTCATTTTTATTGCATATGAATGTCCAATTGCCCCAATACCATTTGTTGAAGAGACTATCCTTTATTCATTGAGTTGCTTTTGCACCTTCGTAAAATAATAATTATAAATGTTTGGGGAAGAGATGAATAGAGAGTGATTGCTAATGGGTGGACAGTTTCTTTTTGAAGGTGATGAAAATCTTTTAATATTAGAGTATTATCATGGTTGCACTTCCCACAAACATTCTAAAATCATTTAATTGTACTTTGAGTGAATTTTATATCTCAATAAACAAGATAATGAAAGAAAATCAATTAACCATATCAGTGTGAGTCTACGTCTGTAATCTTTATTCTAGACAAATTCATATATATTTGGTTCAGTTGAGAAGATGGGAGGACCAAAGATGTGAGTGGGGAGTTTTATAGTTTTAGCTCTTACATTTAGGCTTTGATCTATATTGAGTTAATTCTTGTATGTGGAGTGAGGTAGGGATCTACATTTGTTCTTTTTAATTTGGACATCTAGTTGTCCCAGTGCCATTTGTTGAAAAGACTATTCTCTCCTCCATTTAATTGTCTTGACACCTTTGTTAAAGACCAATTGACTGTAAATGCAGGGGTTTATTTCTGGACTCTCAATTTCACCCCATTGTTCTGTTTGTCTACAACAATCTATTCTATACTCTAGAGCAGTGGTCTCCAACCTTTTTGGCATTTTGGCATTGGGGACCGGTTTTGTGGAGGACAATTTTCCTACAGATGGTGGGAGAGGGGATCATCAGGCATTAGATTCTCATAAGAAGCAGGCAACCTAGATCCCTCGCATGCGCAGTTCACAGTAGGATTCACTCTCCTATGAGAAGCTAAAGCCGCAGCTGATATGACTGTTGGCAGAACACTGCTCATCAGCCACTCACCTCCTGCTGTGCAGCCTGGTTCCTAACAGGCCACTGGCAGGTTCTCGTCTGTGGCCTGGGGTTGGGGCCCTGCCCTAGGGTCTTCTTAAAAACATAGAAGCAAATCACATCATGCCATGCCCATGCTTAATGTGCTAAGGACGACTGCTCCTAGAGTGAAATTCAAGTCCCACAAGTTCCTCCATGTTATGGCCCCTGCCAATCTCTCCATCTCTACCCCCTTATCCCCTACTTTCTGAGATCGAGCAACAAAGGTGTCCTTTCTCTTATTCAGGACATTTGCACCAGCACTTCCCAATACCTATGATACTTGCTCTATCCATAGCAATTGTTCCTATCATTCAGGCTTCAGCTCGAATGTCACCTCAAAGAGGCATCAAAACACATTCTATCTCTTCTCAGAAATTATCACTTTCTAAAATTATTTTATTTACTTGCTTGTTGGTTTGTTTATTATCTCCCTAACATAACACAAATTCCATAAGAGCAAGGACCTTGTTCAGGCAATTCTAACGGAGTCTAGCATATAGTAGGCATTCAGTAAACATGTATTAAATTGAATAAATGCATACATGAATAAGTGAGTCAGAGAAGTCATCCCGGAATAGGTGGCACTGGAGATAAGTCTCAAGGAAATGTAAACAAGACTCATTGCTATCTGTAAAATAATTATACCCTGAATGGGACCATTTAAAAAAAAATCCTGTGAGGGCAAAATTGAGATAACAAAATAGAAGTTAACGTATAGCTTATTTAAGAATATGTTTAAAAACATACACTACCAAACTGGAGATTCATAGCTAGGTAAATCCCCTCTAATTACAGAAACAAAAACAACAAAAAGTGTCATTTCTCCTTTGCTCCTTTGCCCTATTCTGAGCCTAGCATCTCCCTGATTGTGGGTTTTCAGCTGTATATTCGAGAATCAAGTCAAACAGATTCTGTGCTGAATTGTTGTGCCAACTTCAGGCACTCCTTACTACAGAGACCAGCTGTCACATGAGGGAAATGCAGCCCACTTCAAATTGGCACACAACGATGCTTCACAGCTAGATTGGGTGACGCTCCCACAGTGGTAATTGGGTCCTTGAAAAGTCTGTCATACTTTTTTTTTTTACCTCACTTGCCCCACCTTACTTGGAAACCACATGGTATTTTCCCTCCTGCCTTTGTTCCTCTCAGGAATTGTATCTAGCGTGTTTATACTATTGGTCAACATTCATCATTAAGAGGAAGACAGTAGCAGCAATGGTGTGAAAGGGCAGGGGCTATGGAATCATGGAGTTGGAAGCAAATCCCAGGTCTGCTGCTTACCCAATGTGTGACCCAATGTGTACCTAACCCCTTTCGAACTAGGATTCCTTACTTATGAAAGGAGAACTATACCTCCTATATGACATTAGTCTTACATTTATTCAACTAATACTTATACAGTGCCTGTTTCAAGAGCTAGACCCTATTATTATCATGCTCATTTTGCAGATGGGGAAACAGACTCCAAGAGATATGAAATAACTGCCCAAAGTCAAGTGGTTCAGGTGGTAGGGACAGAATTTAAACCTAGGATTGCTTGAATCCAGTCTTCATTCTTCAGGACACTACTTTCCACAAGGGCTGGGATTTTTGTACATTTTGTGTACTGTTAATTCCCCAGTACCAGGAATTAGCATCTAGCATATGTTGGCAAGACTGCTTTGGCACAAATTGAATGCTCTATAAGTTGACACTGAAGTAATTCACAAACATTCTCTACTGTTATATGCAGTTACTACACTAGACACACAATACTGCAACTCACAGAAAAGGCTTAGTCCCTGTTCCCATGTAGTTTATGGATTAGTGGGGATTAAATAAATCTCCTAGTGCAGTACTTAGCACATAATAAATATATTTCTTAAACTGCTAGTTCTATGATTTTTATAAGGCTTTATTCTTTTTAGTTCAACTCAAATGAAAAAGGCTGTATTCTCAATGCACAATGAGATAAACATTGATTTATAATTCACAATATTACAATAGCCACTGTTGGAAACTGTTATTATTTATTCTCACTCATTCTTTTAAAAGGTATTTACTGGCTGAGGATGGTGGCTTATGCCTGTAATCCCAGAACTTTGGGAGGTCAAGGCAAGAGGATTGCTTGAGCCCAGGAGTTTGAGACCACACTAGGCAACATAGTGAGACCCTATCTCTACAAAAAAAATTAGCTGGTGCAGACCTATGGTCTCAGCTACTCAGGAGGCTGAGATGAGAGGATTGCCTGAGCCGAGGAGGTTGAGGCTGTGGTGAGACCTGATTGTACTACTGCACTCCAGCCTGGGTGACAGAGTGAGATTCTGACTCAAAAAAAAAAAAAAAAAAGTATTTACTGAACATATACTCTGGTTTAAAGAATATCAGTTCTATAAAATACAGAGAAATTTGTCAGAGAACTTGGCCTTGTCTACCAGATCATTTCCACCACTCTTTGAGCTCCAGCTGAAGGCTCAGAATGAAAGGTTCAACCTGATATCCAGCCTGGCCCCAGCCTGGCCCTGGCATAGATCACCTTCAGGAAACCCAAGCAGATCAGACCTGCTCCTACCATTTTATTCTCAACATAGAAGGTGATACAGCAACGAGGGATGTGGGTAGAAACGAGACGCATAGGACTGGGAGGTAGTAAGCACCCAGAGCCTAGACTAGAATGATAATGAACTGGGCTTTGTTTTTAACATCTCTCATCCCCCTTTCCAGGGGCTGGCCTGGAGAAGCAGTTTAGACTTGTCATGTGGGGCTCCAGAGAGAAGAAGCAGGAGTTTCCACAGGAGCAGAACTTTCTAACAACTGGAAACGAACTGAGTGAGGCAGTGGGCAGCCTGACCAATGGATACTGGAGGACATTTCTCTGGAGCATTTTTATAGGGATTGTGGTTATCTGGTCTTTCTCGAAGTGAGATTCTATTACTCCTATCTCTTAGATATTTTTCCTCAAGAAGCTAATGTTCTTGTGACTTAGTTCATCTGCTCGTACCTACAAGAGCTGGTCATTCACCAGCACTTCCTTGCCTGTCTTTTATAGCCACATTGAAATGTTCCCAACCATGTACCTGTCTCTCAGTGTCCCATTATAGAACTTTTAAAATAACACAAGCCATAGTTTGCTGCCATGTGTTCTCATTTTTTTTAGATGATATTTACATCTTGGCAAGGTTTTCCCCAGCTAAAGGGAAGCACAGGATGTTTTTCTTTTACTGGAGATGGAAGCAGAGTATCAAGAAAGAAAACGAGGCTGAAGTACCATAGGTGTGTTCATCCACGCACCAGTTTTGAGGCAGCCAGCACGGCACAGAGGTAGGGAGTCAGCAGGCGTCTAGCCATTAACAGGAAAAGAGGAATATAATGAGAAAAATTGGAAGCTCTCATGTAGGTGGTCAAATTATTTTCTGCCTAACTAATTTTTGTGGACTTTTAAATTATAGTCTGTGCCACCTAATGACATTTTTGGTCAATAACAGACCCCCATATATGGTGATGGTCCCGAAAGATTATAATACCATATTTTTACTGTACCTTTTCTATGTTTAGGTATGTTTAGATACTCACCATTATGTTACAATTGCCTACAGTGTTCAGTACAGTCACATGCTGCATAGCTCTGTAGCCTAGGAGCAAGAGGCTATGCCATACAGCAGCCTAGGTGTGTAGTAGACCACACCATTTAGGTTTGTGTAAGTCCATGCTATTGTGTTCACACAATGATGAAATTGTCCAATGACACATTCCTCAGAACATATCCTGTCGTTAAGGAATAAAGGACTGTATACTCTGTATTTTCTAATGCTCATACTGCAAACCAGACTTCATGCCAAATTAAGTTATAAAATATTACATTGAAATTTGCAACAGATTTTACAACAGTCCCTTGAGACAAGTATTATTATCATTCCTCAGTCTTAAAGAGAACTAAAACTCAAAGTTAATCGACATCCAAAGTCAGTTGATCAATCAGAGGCAGAATTAGAAACCAAGGAGTCTGTTTAAAACTTAACCTATTAAGACATGTTTGCAATAAGCAGAATTTGAGGGTGGTTCCCAAGATTCCCAGCTCTAGCGGACAAAACATCTTCTCTTAGCTATTTAATCGTACATCAAACTAGGTGCTGCTTTGAAGGGTTTTTGCAAATACAACCAAGTTCCCAATACAATCAGCTGACCTTAATAAAGGGAGTTATCCACGTGGGCCTGACCAAATCACATGCGTACTTTAAAAGCAGAGAGTTTTCTCTAACTGAACACAAAAGGGCAATTTATGCACCCTTGTTCGAATGGAAGAAAGCAAACATGCATATTGTGAACTGCCAATGGGCCACCTGGAAAGGAACTGTAGCTGACAGCAAGAAAACAGAGACCTTATCCTGCAACCACAGGAAATGATTTCTGCCAACAACTTGAATGAGAACCCTGTGTTCCTGAGAATTCATTTCAGCTGACCCCCATTTTCAGTCCTGTGAGACCTGAGCAGAGAATCTAGCTAAAGTCAGCCTCAGGCTTCTGACCTGCAAAAAAAGAGATAAAGCATGATATTGTTTTGAGCTGCTAAGTGTGTGATAATTTGTTATGCTGTCATAGAAAACTAACTTGATGTTCATTGTAGAGATTTGGAAAATACCAAAGACTTAAGTAGAAAATAAATAGTCCTCATAATCTCACCACTCAGAGGTAGCTGTCCTGACATTTTTGGCATAGTATTTACAAATTCATGTTCAAAATTGGTAACAGACTGTTAACGAATTGTGGTGTTCTCTATCTTGTTAATATTCTGGACAAGGGCATTTACCATATCATCAAATACTCTTTAAAAACTTAACTCTTACAATCTACTATATATTATGCTTTGGTAAACATTTTTTTAATCATGCCATTTTGGAGTCGTTTAAATTTTTATATTTATAGTCAGTCTTATTTTGATGATTATTCTTTACATAAATCTGTGAGTTTATCTCTTTTGTCTTTAGGTCAGATTCCTGAAAGTGTTAGCAATAAGTCAAAGTTTTTAAATGCTTCTAAGGTCTTTACATAGATTCTCAATTTGCTTTCAGAAGTGTTGCAGAAATGCTGTCAAGGTGTTCATACCACCAGAGTGGGAAATTACCCACCCTACCTGCTTTTGCCCCACTCTGTATTTTTGCTTCAAGAAATTGTGGCAAATCCGTTGGGCAAAATGTAGCATTTCCTTTGTGTTGTCTGTTGTTTTATCTGTATTTCTTTAATTACAAGTAAGATGATCATTTATTCATGCCTTTATTAGTAGCCGTTTGTACAATACTTCTCATATAAATTATTTATTTATTATCTTTACCCATTTTTTCCCCCATTGGTATGCTAGTGTTTTGTCATTTCTTTGTAATTTTGTGATGACCTATGGTAGCTTTTGTTCACCTGCATACAAACTATTATCTATTATCTTTGTGAATATTTCCATTCATTTTCTTTTTTAAAATGCTTGCTCCCCACAATATCAAATAGTGGCATGGTATTTTCTTCTATATTTAGACTCTTCTTCTCATTGTTAATATAACTGTAATTCATCCAGTATGAAAAAAGGCAGTGAGACACCTGTCCAAGGAACTACACCTTGCTCAGGTCTCCCCTATCATCCCCAGCACAGACAAACACACACTCAACACACAGCTGTATAAATGCCTCTCGAATTGAAGTGGATTGGATTGATTCAGATAAAATCTCAGAAGCTCCAATGAGTCAAGGACAGAAGATCTTAGGACCCTAATACTGATATACAACCTCGGGTCTCATGATGCGTCTGCAGAAAGCTCACTGACTAGCAAGGCTTTAACAAAAGCCTTTATTTCAGTTTTCCCAACTCAGTAGCAGATGCTTCTGGTTCCAGACCTCTTCCTTCCTGCCAAATTTGTCAGATGAAGCTTCAGACGTGAGGGTCTGTTGCCATTTTGGGATCAAAAGGCACACTTCCACCTGCTGTCATATGTCTGATCCTAAACAGGCACCAGGTGATTGGATGTGACAGACATCATATCCAACACAAAAATCATTTCCAATCACCTGGGAACCATCCCCTCCTTCACCTCATGTTCAAACTAGATAGAATTTAGAGCATCACTGGGGCAGAATGTGCTCCAGTGTCTCTTTTTCAGGTCACATATATTTCTACCGATGCACGTAGATTGTTAATGATAAAGCACTAGCAAACACCATTCAAAAAAGGGAAGGCTATTGAAACCATTAACCAGTGCTCCCTTGGTAGTTCTTTTGTAATTTATTAGCCTAATTCAGACCATGTAACTTCCTGAGAGCTGATGTTCTTAGATAATATCGATTGAGGCTGGTCCTATCGTCGGAGAGAGAACGTATGCTGAACACACACCTCTTCGGGTAAAGCACATCGTCTCTGCATGGCAGAAAGACTGAGCTGCACTCTCTCTCTCGATGGGATCATTCATAGTTTTATCTTTAACTATCTCAAACATGTTTATGATGCTTCCTCCCCCAAAATACTATCTTAGGTCAATGTTCTGGTTACCTCCCAGAAACTCAGTGGTATAAAACAACCATCGTATTATGTTTGTGGATTCTGTCAGGGCACAGAGAGTACACCTTGTATCTGCTCCATTATATCTGGGAATTTAGCCAAGAAGATTGGAATGGCTAAGAGTGACTCCGACCTTGGTGCCCAAAAGCACGAGCATGCCTTGCACCTGGTCTGGAATGACACGATGCTGTGGGCTCATTGGATCTCTCTCTCTCTCTCACTTTATATATATATATATATATATATATATAAACTCTCTATGTAGCTCCTCAGTTTGGCACCATGGCAGTCTTGAAGCAGCTGAACTCCTTACAAGGTAGCTCTGAGCTCCAAGAGCAATTGTCTCAGTGAACAAGACAGCAGCTGTGTGGCCTTCTAAGACACAGCCTCAAAAGTCACATAGTGTTACTTCTATCATACTCTGCAGGCCTAAGTCCACCCAGATTCAAGGAGTGGGGACCTAGAGTGTCAAAAACATGCATGGCCATGTTTTAAAAGCTGCCACAGAGGCAGCCTCTGAGCCAAGGATTCAAGAGCCAGCAGTTCCCTTGAGTGGTGGTTTCAGGAAGCACCAGTCAGGACTGAAGAGGTGAGGCAGGAAGGGAGCAAAGCCAGTGCAGGGTGAATTTAACCAGCCAGTGTGTGCTGTGGGCACCTAAGGCTAGTTGTCCCTGGCAGCTATGTGATGCAGTGTAGAACACATCCATTCGCAATCCCAACTGAAAGGCGATGTTGTGGAACTGTTTATCTATCAACTCCTCAAAGTCATTGTTTGAGAGTTACTTGGGATGGGGAGGTAACTTCCTGACACATTCAGAAGGTTCCCATTGTCAGAGAAAGAACTCAAGAAGGAGCATAAGCTCAAGATTTGGACACTGTGGTGTTGGTATGCACAGTTATGTTGAGATCCAAGGAGATATGCTGTGGCACCAACAGGGTCTGCTACAGGACTTAATTATAGTGCCAGTCACCTAGACATGGAATTCAGATGTATCAGGGTAACCTCCTCTACACTGTGAATTCCTTAGGGCACAACTCCTGTGTGGTTTTTTTTTTTCTTTTTCTTTCTTTCTTTTCTTTTTTTCTTACTCCATCACCCAGGCACATTCATGGCCACCCCAGCATCAACCTGCTGGGCTCCGGAGATCCTTCCACCTCAGCCTTCCAAGTAGCTGGAACTACAGGCATATGTTACCATGCCTGGCTGATTTTTTTTTTGATTGATTGATTTTAGAGATGAGGTCTCACCAAGTTGCTCAGGCTGGTCTTGAACACCTGGGCTCAGGCAATCCTCTCACTTTGGCCTCCCAAAGTGCTGAGATTACAGGTTTGAGCCACTGTGCCGGCTGTCTTTTTCACCTTTGAAACATTAGCACCTAGCCTGGAACCTTGCACACAGAAAGCCCTCTAAATGATGAATGACAGAATAAAGAATGCATCTATGTCTCTATTATGAGGTACTTTTTTAGTATGGTGAAAATTTGGGAGCTGGCCATTGAAAACAGGATAGAGACAAGAAGAATATTTTAGGTAGTACTTGCCAACCATGTGGCCAACACTGAGAGAGATCAAAGAGAGAAGAATGTAAAAATGTTTTCTGTGATTTAGGCATACACACTCCCGTGCATTTTTTACATGTAAGGTAAAATATTTATGTTACAGTAAAACTAGAATTATCCTGTCCAAATCTTGAGCTTATGCTCCTTGCAGGTAGTTACCCTGCAAACTACCTCTACAGTTGACATTTTTTTCCTAGTAGAATAACTCTTTTTTAAATACTCAAATTCATAAAACTTATATATATATATATCTCAATATAATGTTTATCACTACTGTTTATATATGAAAATTTTATGTTTAAAGTCTTAAATACTCAATACAACATTTTAAACAAAACAATGCATGAAGAAAACTCTCAAGTTACATACCAAATACAAATAATGGAACATAAAAAGCACATTTTTATTTTCAAGTATCTTGATTTTCATCAGTGGAAATGTTGCTAGTGCAAAAAGTAATCAGAGAATCATGTCACTGTACACAAACCTACTGCTTGCTAACAACCACATGGCTAATTTGGCTATCAGGAGGCAATGTTTTAAGCATTTTATATTCTAAATGATAATCTGTTACCTATACATAGATGTTTTGTGTATTTTAGGAAATGAATTAGGGCTTAGAGTTGATGAATAAGGCATTGCCATTTTCCCATTTAAAATAATTGGAAATATGCACTAGGTTAGTGTTTTTGTGTAGAACATCAGATTTTTGTTTTCGATTTCTGTTTCTTTCTTTCTTTTTTTTTTTTTTTTTTGAGTTGGAGTCTCACTCTGTTGCCCAGGTTGGAGTGCAGTGGCACACTCACGGCCACCCCGGCATCAACCTGCTGGGCTCTTGCGATCCTTCTGCCAAGTAGCTGGAACTATAGGTGCACGCTACCACACCTGGCTAATTTTTGATTCATCATGGAGATGAGGTCTCGCCAAGTTGCCCAGGCCGTTCTCAAACCCGTGGGCTCAGGCAATCCTCGCACCTCGGCCTCCCAAAGGGAGCTGGACTTATAAGATTGAGCCACCGTGCCCAGCAAACATCTGATTTTTCAAGCACAGATTACTGAGCTGATATTAAGCAGAAGATGCTTGCATTTGTTTTTACATGAATATCAAGGGCACTAAATATTACAAAACAATATTTTCCATTTTTCAAATGTATTCCATGAAACAAATGCATGATGTTAATAGATATCCTAAGCATCTCCTCATTGTTCTTAAAAAAAAGTCCTAAACTGAGGTCCTACAGAATGCAGCCTATATACAGCACAGATGCATGTTGACATCACTATATATACACAAGTATGTGTGTCATCTATTACTCAGCTTGGTATATGTGTACCAGAATGTCCATAAGATTTTGGGGTTTGACATCAATTTGAGGACTATGACCTCTTTTTCTTATCCAAATTCCTAACTAAGAGACTTGGAGAGTCATGCCTGATTACTACTCACCAGACAAGATTTATTACCCTATCTACTAAATTTGTTTTCTAACCTGACTCTAGCATAACATCACAACAGACAAAGAAGAAAATCAAAGTATTTTCTTACCCTGCAAAGCCATCTCTTGGGGACTCCCAGACCCTGGGCACTATGTTCTCTACAGATTTCAAAAATTCTTTAGATAAGAACTACAAATTGCTAGTCAAGAATTCCCTTGACTGGGTTCGGTGGCTCAGTCTGTAATCCCAGCACTTTGGGAGGCCAAGGAAAGTGAATTGCCTGAGCCCGTGGGTTCGAGACCAGCCCCAGCAACTTGGTGAGACCTTGCCTCTACAATAAAACAAAAAATTAGCTGGGAGTGGTAGCACACGCCTATAGTTCTGGCTACTTGGAAGGCTGAGGTGGAAGGATTGCCAGAGCCCAGCAGGACAGCACTGGGGTGGCCGTGAGCATGCCACTGCACTCCAGCCTGGGTGACAGAGTGAGACTCCAACTCAAAAAAAAAAAAAAAAAAAGGCAATCCTAAATCCATCTATAACCTGCAAGCATCCACTTGGAGATGTTCCTCCTTCCTGGGCCAAACCAATGATAATCTCACATGTATTGATTTATGGATTTTATAAAGTCTGCAATGTATATAACCAAACTACAATTCAGCTACCACAGGCACACATTCTGAGGACCTTTTGAGGATAGGTGTTTCTGGGCCTCATCCTCAAGTTGGCTCAGAATAAACCATCTTAAAATATTTTACAGAGTTTGGAGTCTTTTCATCAACAAGTTTATTCAAGAACGCAGTCTGTGTTATTAAACAGAATGCCTAGCTTTCTTATTGGAAATACAATACGTGCATTTGTATTACTTGGTGTTTGCTGCATTGGGCCTGCGGACATACTTTGTAAGGCATGCACAGTAGTTTAAAAGTGCCCTTCCAGTTACCTCTGTACCAACCTGGCTGACTGCATTTACGTTACTGTTAGGCTAGACAGGCAGTTAGGCAGACATGAGTGGGTTAAAGATGAGGCTCCAGAGGGAGGCACAGATAAAGGAAGGAACGCCCCAGGAACGTCCAATAATCATCCACTCCAGAGCCACATTTGTCGACTCGTGGCTGACAACATCCTGGAAAAGGGGGAGCAAAAACCAGGAGGGATTGCCAGTTGGTTCACTCTATGACCGTCCTGGGGTGGCAGCAGTGAGCCACGCCACCAGTAGGTAGAATTAGCATTGAGCAATAGGCCCCACGCATGCGCAGAAGCCCTCGGTTATATCTGGATTCCCCAACCCTGGATGGAGGCAATGCAAAATCAGGGAGGAGACCAAGGAGAAACCCCAAAAGAAGGAAGTTTGGGAATATTAAAAACACAGTACAAAAGCCCTTGGAGCTGTTCCCAGCTGGGTCAGCCTGTTCTATCCTCTTTTAGAGTGTTCTTTCTTTTGCCTAAATAAAGCTTCTCTTTGCTCTGCTGTTTTGTCTCTTAGTTGAATTCTTTTCTCCAAGAAGGCAAGAACCAGGGACATGCTGTTGAATTCCCAGGCTGCTAATACTACCTGTGTGAATCATGTAGACGTTTGAGTTTGAGATCTTAGATGTAGAATTTAGAAGCCGAGAGATGGGGCTGAGAATGCTACCCCAGATTGGAGGGACCTGGGAGAGTTAGGTTTCTCTTTAGACTCTGCTATATTTTCCTGTTAACACTTTACAGCCTTCCATTTCTCAGACATCTTCCTATCTATTATAAAGATGTTCACCTCTTTTACTGTTCAATAGAGTAAATCATTTCTCAAATAAGAAAGAATATAAATATTAAAAGATTAAATTGTATATGCAAATTGCAAGTGATTAGAATTTGTAAAAAACAGGCTATAACTACAGAACACATTCTTTTTTCCTTTCCATTCTTCCCTGACCCTGTCAAATGCAAACAAACTCCCACAAAGCCTCCTGCTCAGAAATTCAAAAAAGAGAGAAATTCGAGTTTCTGTGAAGGCATCAATTGAAGTATAAGCTAATTTATTGTAATAGCACATTTCTGTGAGACTATTGATAAGACTCTTGAAAATGTGCTCCCTAGGACAGTTACGTCCAGATAACTCCCCTTACTCCACTGGTGATTATGGCCACAAAGTCTTCAATGAAAGAAAGAGGGAAGCTTCCTCGAAGGATATGGGCACGATCCATACCATAAACAGCATCACCACAGCACAACTTGGACTGATAACGTTTACAATCATAAACAACAAGATTGTGGAATAGACTGGTTAGAGGGCTAGATATCAGAAATACTTTGAAGTGGTCAATTTATCTTTAAAGTCCATGTTAGAATAAATTGAATCTGAAGCTAAAGTAACTTACACTCATTATGCTAGTATACATGTAAGTAAAGTGCTTTGTTCCATTATCTCATTTAAATGGTCTGCTCAATCTCCTAATTGCCACAAAGAGTCTTTCTAAATTAAAAATGCTTCTAGGCTGGGCGCAGTTGCTCAGGCCTGTAATCCCAGCTGAGGCTGAGACTAGACTAAGCTCAGGGGTTCGAGACCAGCCTGGGCAATTTGGTGAGACCTCATCTCTACAATAAATAAAAAACAAGCCGGCCGTGGTAACGCATGCTTGTAGTTCCAACTACTCGGAAGGCTGAGGCAGAAGGATTGCCTGAGTCCAGCAGGTTGAGGCTGCAGGGTGGCCATGAGCATGCCGCTGCACTCCAGCCTGGAAGACAGATATATAAATGCTTCTAAATGTTTGCACACAAAGATGTTCCATGCAGTGCTCCTTATAAAAGAAAATCAATGAAAATAACCCTAATTGTTCAACTTTAAGGATATGGGTCAATATGCTATGATATATCCACATAGTGAAATGAAATTTTGGTAGGGTTCCCTTTCCCTCAGTGGAATGGTAAAGTTCTTATGAAATGGTGCTCTTAACAATATATAAAATGCATTAAAATGTGCTTAAACACACCAACATGCAGAGCCTTGTAAGCAAGAAGAAAGCATTTATATTTTGTTCTAAGTGAGAGTAGAAACGGTTGAAGTGTTTTAGACAGCAGAGGAACAGGATTGGATTTGTGTTTTTTGTATTTTAAAACAATTACTCTGCTTTCTGTATAGTTTTTTGTCTTTTTTTTTTTCTGAGTCAGAGTCTCATTCCGTCGTCCAGGCTGGAGTGCAGTAGCACTCTCATGGACACCCCAGCATCGACCGCTGGGCTCCAGCAATCATTCCGCCTCAGGCTTCCAAGTAGCCAGAACTACAGGCGCGCACTACCACGCCTGGCTAATTTTTTGATATATTGTAGAGACGAGGTCTCACCAAGTCGCCCAGGCTGGTCTCGAACCCCTGGGCTCAGGCGATCCTCTCACCTTGGCCTCCCACAGTACTGGGATTACAGGTTTGAGCCACTGCGCCTAGCCAATTTTTTGTTCTTTCCAACTTTTCTACAATAACAATGTCATATTTTTAAGTTTTAAAAGTTAAATAAAAGACAGGATAAGAAATAATCTTAGAGTTTTTGCTTTGCAGTCTATTTGACGACACCCTAAAACAACTCCAAGTCAGGGAAAAAACATTATGGGCAATCTTCAGGACCTTTAAAAGAAGGTGCTTGTAGGAAGTCTTGAATACCCCCTGGCTTGTGCCCTTCAACACAGAGGGTAAAGTGATTTTTACAGGGCAGGCAAATGAACCAACCATAATATCGCTTGCTTGTTTGTATGTTGCTGTCCGGGAAAAAGCTAAATAAATGCCTTCCTATGGAAGTGTTGGTGTAATGAGGAAATGGGACAATACAGCTGACCTCCATCAACTCTGTTTCCTTTTCTGGAGCTACTGATGCCATGCAGTGACCCTTGTCGTCCTAGGAGACAAAGCCCCTGCATCTGTCACATCCATCCAAAATGGAAAGCTCTAAGACATGATGTATAGCAAGAAGCTTTTGGCAGCTCCCCACAGGACCATCCAGTTCCATATATAGAACCAGCCAGAGTTGCCTAGATGGTAGGATTTGGGGAGAGGAAAGGCCACATACCTCCAAATTCCCTTGACCTTCTTCCCACTATTACACTTCTTGTACTGATGTAGTAGCTGGTGCTTTTCTATGTGATAGCTTACAAAACGTGAATACACTCAGATTAGAGTTAATTGATGCTGAGTCCTGAGATAATAGCTGCTAGGTGAGAACAATTTTTAGCACACAACGAAAGAAAGCCCAAATTAGAATCTTATAGGACATAGGGGCCAGTGGGAAAAAAAAGCAAAGTTCCAAGATATTACTATACTGAAATTTGACAAACTTTGGGCTCAGTGGCAAGGAGTACAGGAAAAAGCAGGAGCTCTCAATGTGCTTCCGGCTTTGTTTCCTATTCACGGTCTCTCTAGTTTTTGATTCCACATATACAAAAGGAGAATTATAATAACTATGTCCTAGGATGGGTGTGGTGATTGGAAACACAATTTTAAAAGATCTCAGGCTGTGCATGACAGACAGGAGGCTAGGGGTTCTACACGACACAGTTGGAAAAGCTATTCCCTCATTTCACAATGAGAAAACTGAGGGTGGGGGTCACTGATCACTCAACAGAACTCCCATAATTCCACCACTGCTGTCTTAAATAATGAGATGCATTTTCCAAAGGACCCCCTAAATCTTCAGGTCCTGAGTCATGAGACTAATACAATGATGTTCACTAGAATTATGAAGACAGGGAAGCATATTCATACATTTTGGAAGATTTTTCAATCAAAGCTGAAGAGGGAGATTCTATTAAGTCCTTCAATCAGAAAACTACAATCACCAGAATGCTCTTCTTAGAGTCCTTTAGTTAACTGAGATTTTATTATATTTAGCAGTTAAATAAAACAGATTGTTAATACATAGATTTCATGAAGCTTCTATACTAAATTAATGTTTTTTCTTTATTTGGGGAGCAGGAAGGAGGAAAGGGTTGCCTCAGACATGGAAGGGTGATTAAACTCCTTAGCTTATAACATACACAATGTATTTCTGAGTGGTATATAACCCGTCCCTTGTTTTGTTGTTGTTGTTGTTGTTGTTCTGGATTTGATAATTATGACTTTTCAAATCTTTTTAATAAAATGAGGTTAAAATTTTTGATGCCTCAGTCACTAGACCAAATGCACACACAGACACACAAACACTTCCCGCTGCGTACAAAATTCCCAATCAATATTTTAGTGTTTTTTAAAAATGATGATGGCAAGATTATACTAAAAGCTTCAATTTAAAGGAGCACAAAAGTGCAATGATAGTAGAATCTGATTAAAATTTGACTAAGACACATATTTCAAATAGCACTTATTTCTCAGTTGGAGCCTACATTGCAATGAAGACTGGTTTTGGATTCTTTTTCAGTGCCTAAATTCCTGCCATTCATATACCCAATATTCCAGATACTGCCACGGCACCAAGGTCTCTGAGGATGCCAGTGACAGAGTAGTGACTCTAGAGTGGAGAGGATGCCTGAGAGAGGACCACCTATTTGGGAATCTCATGTTGGCTGACTCGTCGCAAACCCTGAGTTTCATGTTTTCTGAATTCAGAAAGGAAGTTCAGCAAAACAGAAGCAGGTTTGTGTGACTGTTTTCTCTATATTGTTGCGGTCATATATTCCATCACAGAGTAAGGAGGGGAGCCAAGGAAAAACTCTCCAAGTGTGGCTCTGAGGAGTCCACTGGCCAGGCCGCTGTATGCTACTGTTGGTTGCTGTCCTCACGGAGCAATGATCATTTCTGCTTTGGATCAGTCCATTCTATTCAATTGAGGTCTTTGCCTATATACACAGGATAGATGGGACTCATTTTTCTGGAGTAGTAAGCTTACTTGGATATTGAGAGAAGAAGAGGGTGGAGAAAAAAACATCTCAATTCATATTAAATCAAAGAGTATGCGATTTCATGTCATGACATTTTCACTCTCCTCTGCTGTAGAAGAACTGAGAGAGGATAGAAGCCAAGGAACAAATGATACCATGAGACAATGCAGGGTAAGGAAGAAAATGGCTGGGCTGGGAGTAAGGACAAGTCCACTCTATCCATGAATTGAACACTACCTTGCTGTGTAACCTGAGGCAAGTGTCTTTTCCATGATAGAGAAAAGACAATTATTATTTAGACAACATAGTATTGGCATAAAGATAGACATATAGATTTTGGAATAGAATAGATAATTTAGAAATAGACCCACACTTTTATAATCCATTATTTTTCAACAAAATTACCAGGGAATTCAATGGGAAAGGAATGAACTTTTCTATAAATGGACTGGGATCATTAAATATGCAAAATAATGAACCTTAACTCTTAGCTCACCCCAAGTGCAAAATTATTAACTCGAAATGGATCACAGACCTAAGGTAAAAGGTAATATAGTAACATTTCTAGAAGAAAATATAGGAGAAAATATAAGCAGTCTTAGGCTAGGCAAATATAAGGGGGAAAACAAAGAAACATGGAACTTATAAAAAATTATATATATTTTCTTACATGTTTAAACCTTGGTCACCTTCAAAGTACTCTCCATCTGATGCAATACACCCATCGAGACACTTTTTCCGCTGCTCAAAACAGTTTTTGAACTCACCAATTCTGATGCCTTTTAGTGTTTCTGCCATTTTTTGTTTTACCTCTTCCATATCAGCAAAACGTTTCCCTCTGAGGCCTTTTTCCATCCAGGGAAACAAAAAAGTTGCTTGGGGCAAGATCGGGTGAATAGGGATGGTGAGACTTGGTCAAAAACTGCTAACCATTCAGAGTGGTGTGGACAGGTTATTCATGTAAATCACCTATCATGAAATAGGCAAATGCATTGAAAGAATTTCCAAAAAACCCAAAACAACAACGACTCACTGAAGCTGAACACAGCCTCTCACAACGCCGGTTGGTACACTGATGCTGATCGATTCCTAGAACACTTTCCTAGTGGGGGAATACTGTACTACAAGGAGCCCATCCTCCAAAAAATAATTCTGTTTCTTTTGGTTACCCCCTTGTACACATTCTCTTAAATAGGTAACAAAAAGCACAGAGAGATCAGATGTAAAAGCATCAACAAATTGGACATGATCAGAATTATACATTTTATTTGTTAAAAGGCACTGTAAAGAAAATGAAGATATAAGCCATAGTCCAAGACAAGACAATTGCAAAACATACATTTGATAAAGGACTTCTTTCCAGAATATACAAAAATACTCTTACAACTTAATAAAAAGAGAAAACAATCCAGGTTTTTTTTTTTTTGAGTCAGTAAAATATTTGAACAGATGTCTCCCCAAAGAAGATATACAGATGGCAAACAAGCCCATAAAAGTACGCTCAGCATTATTCATCAGGAGGGAAATGCAAATTAAAACCACAATGAGATGCCACTGCATATCCTCCAGAATTGCTACAACTTAAAAGATGAATCATACCAAGTGTTAGTGAGGATGTAGAACTACTGGAAAACTCATATATTAAATGGAAAAACTGCATAGCAACTGAAATCCAGTTTGGCCATTTGGCCATTAAAAAAATAAAGTTAAACATATACTTATCATATGACCCAGTAATCCTACTCTAAATTTACCAAAGAGAAATGAAAAAATATGCTTACACAAAAATGTGTATGTCTATATTCATAGCAATACTCATCATTCACAGTGGTCAAAAGTTGGAAATAATGTCAATGTCCCTCAACTGATTGATGAAAAAACAAGTTGACATATATCTGGTTAATACCACAATGATAAAAAGGACTACTGATCAACACAGCGACATTATGAAACTCAAAAGCATGCTAAGTGGAAGAGATCAGAAGTAGAAGACAACACATTGTACGATTTCATTTATAAAAAAATTCTAAAAGAGACAAAATTATAATGGTAGAAAACTGAAGTGATACAAGTCTGTGGTTGTCAGAGGCATT
This sequence comes from Tarsius wallacei, assembly GCA_963574415.1. Classification (NCBI taxonomy): domain Eukaryota; kingdom Metazoa; phylum Chordata; class Mammalia; order Primates; family Tarsiidae; genus Tarsius; species Tarsius wallacei. Next base: position 5,452 of record CAUYQG010160545.1, on the reverse strand, counting down.
TAATTACAAAGGGGCAGGAAAGAACTTTTGAGGGAAAAGTAAGTTTTTTTTTTACCTTTTTTGGGTTGGTGGTTACACTACTATATTGATTTGTTGAAACTTACCAAATTGTACATTTAAAATTGTTAAATTTTACTGTGTGTAAATTACACCTCAATAAAGCTGGTTTTTGTTTTTGTTTCAAGGTGTTAAATTGTAGAACTTCTAATACTCTTTCACTCCACAAAGTATGATTCTTAGGGAACATGAATCTTTTATAATGGGCCTGATCTTTTGCCCTAGAAGAAGATATCTTTATTATACTGCACAGTAAATAAGTAAATAAGCCTGTCCTCTGTTCCAGAGGGTATACAATCTCCATCTTTCAAGTTCTTTGTTTTATAAACATCCTTGGAAAGAGGGTCCAGGTTTGCAAGACATGAAAACATTTGAGTAACCCATGGAGAGCTATCTTTTAAATGCCAGATACCTATGACTCCTCTGAACTCCTGCGGGAAGAGTTTTGAGTTCACAGTCAAGTCATCTGAGTTTAAAACCAGGATAAATCATTGTCTAGATCAACAAAGTATTTTACTTCATCTAGGCCCATTTCCTTGTCTGTTAGATTAGGATAATCTTTGTCTAAGAGTAATCAGCTCAGTGAAGTAGGATAACGTATTTTAAAGTGCTTTTTAAGCTCTAAGGAGTCTCATTCTGTCGTACAGGCTGGACTGCAGTGACACTATCACAGTTCACTGCAGCCTTGACTTCCTGCACCCAGGTGACCCTTTACCTCAGCCTCCCAAAGTGATGGACTACAAACACATGCTAAAACACTTGGCTAATTTTTGGATTTTGTTGTAGAGATGAGGTCTCACTATGTTGCCCAGGCTGGTCTTGAACTCCTGGGCTCAGGCCATCCACCCACCTCAGCCTCCCAAAGTGTTGGGATTACAGATGTGAGCCACTACGCCCAGCCAATCTTTTATTCTCTTATATTGTTAGGCTTGTTGCCAACTCCTAGTTCCTGTTCTTTCACTGCATTTAACACAAAACTGAGCAGATAATATGTATTCAATTAATCCTTGATGATTACCTAATCTTTTGAACAGCTGGGTACTGTTGAACTCTCTCTCTAGTTAACCCTTAAAAGTTTCATAGCTTGACCAGGCGTGGTGGCTCAAGCCTATAATCCCAGCACTTTGGGAGGTCAAGATGAACAAATTGCCTGACCCACGGGTTCGAGAACAGTCAGGGCAACTTGGTGAGACCTCATCTGTACAATAAAAAAAAAACAAAAAACAAAAATTAGCCAGGTATGGTAGTGTGCACCTATAGTTCCGGCTACTTGGAAAGCTAAGGCAGAAGGGTCGCCAGAGACCAGCAAGTTGATACTGGGGTGGCCGTGAACGTGCCACTGCACTCCAGCCTGGGCAATGGAGTGAGACTCCAACTCAAAAAAAAAAAAAATTCATAGCTTTTTACTTTTTAACTTTTTCTTATCTTACCAACTCCTCCCAATCACCTCTCAGTTGGGGAATCAGAGGAAGACCTCAAGTCTATTTCTCTCAAGAAGGCACCTTGAATTTTATTCCAGCGCTTCTTGGATGGTTACTTCTATCTGTGACAAGTCCTTAACAGGTTAAGAACTGAGATGATGTGATGCACTCGGCATGCTCACCAGACAAGAAATGTGTTCCTATAAATGGCCAGCACTTAGCATGGTGTTCATGTTCAATGGGGAATAAAAAATGGGATAGGAAAAGTTAGTAGAAAAAAATTCCTCATGTAATTACCTCTGATTTTTTTTTTTAATGCTCCAGTGATCAGCCCAAGAAAGCAGTCTCTTCAATTCTTCTGCAACATGAGTAACAGCAGTGTAGAATCTAGAAAAAGAGATTTGAGTTGAGTCACCTTCTGGGGGTGATCGTGAGGATTGTGACAATGATGACAGTGGTTTAGAGTGACCCAGTGTAATGTACGGTAATATCTCACACAGAGGCTGCAAAGTCAGCACACAAAGTGAAAAATGTGAAAGGTCATACCTACCCTTGAAAACTATCTCAGGAAGGGGCCACATTGGGTACCAAAACACTGCCTCTTAATGAGGCCAATGTATCTAGATCTCCTCAACTGAGTAAGAAATGATGTACTTGGCTTGCAATTGTGGGTCGTGTTCTTTAACAAATGTATTTTTAAACCTCATATTCTCTCTGAGAGGTTCGCAGTGGGAGCACATGGGCACATAAACCAACTAAGCAACGGCAGATTCCTGTCTCCCATCCCTCCCTCCTCAAAGAGGTTGAAATGACAAGCAAAACTCTCTCCCTCGCTCTCTCTCTGTCTTTCCCATGATGACTAAATCCATCCAAGTTAAACAGAAATATGATGACACCCTGCTCTATCCTTTAAAGGTTCTAATTTCCTTTCTTCACATTCTTAAATTTCTGTTTCCATTTCTTGTTTGATTTACCTTAATTTTCATGGAAAATTCTGGACACATTTGCAGACAGTGTTTGCACATGTAGGATCTATCTAAGATTGATACAAAAGAAGGTCATAATAAGTCTTTTCTCAGTTACATGATTAATGTACTCTGAGGCTTAGGAAAAAGCCAGTAATTGGGAAGGTTTAAGAGTCCGTCGAGTGAATTCATTGCTGTCAGAGACAATTCACCATTTCACTGATAGAGCCAGCAGCAACCCTTCTGAGAGCAAGAAATAGCCATAAATCTAAACAGGAAAATATCCGAGTTTTGCTACCGTGTCACATAAAATATCTCTTCTCAGAGCTAGAGGTATTTTTCAAAACTAAGTTAGAGCTACGACTGTGAATAAAACCAGGCTTCTTCAAGAATGAGTAATAGAGACAACATTTTATAAGACTCCAAATTTGACCTTTCTTGGAAATTCTAATATCCAGCAAGAACGTGTCTTTGAGCTCATGAACATATAATTTGTTTGACTTTCTTCCAAATTTCCGCTAAGCTAAGATTGCATTTGGAGGTGGAGAAGGAGAACATCGTGAATGGGGGAGGAACACAATCATCCCCCTTGAGCCAAGGGTGAACCCAGAGACCAGCGGGCTAGAGACTGTCCCACGACTGTGCTCAATTTGACCCGCACACCGTGCCCTAAACAGGGTTTAGAAAATGTTTGAATTAATTGCTAACCAGAAAAGAATGGAGGTTTTACATTTTTTTAAAAATTCAGATTTCCAGTTTCTCTCTGAAGAACTGGAATGAACTGGCAATATTGGTTTGCTATCACTTCCAGGCAATAAACAGCTAGAGTTGAGGAGAGATTGTCCCTTTAGACAGAGCAGTCAGTCTCTAGTTGGCTGCAGTCTACCATTCCTTGTTATTTTCCAGACTCTTGGGCCAAGTGTCAGTTTCTCAGTTTTCATATATCAAACTGCTATTGTTTAATGTAACAGCACAGTTTAAAGGAAGTTATCATTACACTATAAGAATGGGATTGGCAGTAGTGGGAAACTGCCAGGGGAGGGAGTGGAGGGACACACTTCATCAATAAGGGTACCTGGTCCCCAGGTGAAATGGGGGCCAAGGTAAGGCCCAAACTTTACCTGTACAATGATAAAAATAAATAAATAAAATAAAAAATTGTGTATCAATGTGCCTACCAAATGTGTATGTGTATGGGAAGAGGGTGTGGAGAGACTGGGTGAGCTCTGATTGACACATGTGGGTTACCTGATTAACTCTTGTGAACACTGGAGTTTGTAACTGCTACCTTAAAAAATCACCTCCTTCAGAAAGCCTGCCCTATTTAGCTGAGTGTCTATCATTTGAGAAGCTCCACAGATTCCAAGGCAACTGAGATTTTCGATGCAACATTTAAATGACCTTTGCCCGAACCATCCTGTAATAAACAATTTTAAAAAACATTTCCACTGTCTGGGGTAAGCACTCAGGCTCGCACACTGGGACCCCGTGGATAATTCACTATCAACACTGACAGTCTCCTCAGAACTCTATACTTATTTCTCATCTGAGAACTTGGGAAAAGGGAGTAGCCATCTATGGTTATAGCCTCGAATATGCAACACTCTTAGTGAAGACAGGTTTGCCTGCAATAAAGCAATTATGTAATTCTTGCAACAAAATATAATTTACTTCACCACCCCAACAGAAAATGTAATTTTTCCCTTATTGAAAGGATCTGACTTTTCAAAAGATTAAAGGTGGTTACTGCAATATTTCTGAAGCAAGAGGAAAAAAGAATTAAGGAATGAACATTGCTTTTAGCACAGCCACGGAGCGAAAATGATCTGATTGTTGCAAGGACATTGTTCAGAATATTAGATGACTCTAAAGCAGCAACAGACTTTCCATATTTAATGTGAGTCTGTGAACAAAATTAAATTTTAGGAACAGTGTAAGGTCACACAGTCAATGTGCCAACCCTTTTACATTTATTTCAATCTCATCTCCCAGCATTGTCACCAGATCCTTGCCTTCTCTCCATCTCCCTAAATAAACTGTGTTGATTCTAGAACCTGTGCTCACTCTCTCGACTTAATTACCTTCTGTGGTAATGAATTCACTTCCGACTGCCATAAAATAGTCCACATGGACACTTCAATTTTTCCCTCCCTGCTCTGCTCATTTATATAAAAATCACTAGAAAGGGTGGAAGGAATTCTTCCTCACTCTCTCTTCTTCCCCCCCCCACCACTCCCCCCCCCCCCCGTTCTTCCCTCCCTATACTTCTTTCATTTTTCTTTTTTTTTTTTTGAGTTGGAGTCTCACTCTGTCACCCAGACTGGAGTGCAGTGGCTGCTCCCAGTCACCACAGCCTCGACCTACTGGGTTCTGGTGATCCTTCCGCCTCAGCCTTCCAAGTAGCTGGAGCTACAGGCCCGCGCTACCACGCCTGGCTAATTTTTTGATTTATTGTAGAGATGAGGTCTTGCCAAGTTGCCCAGGCGGGGCTCGAACCTGCGGGCTCAGGCAATTCACTCACCTCAACCTCCCAAAGTGCTGGGATTACAGGCTGAGCCACCGAGCCCAGCTGATAGTTGTATTTCTATACACCATTCACAATAGCCACACACAAAAATTAAATACCTGGACATCTACCTAACCAGAGAAGTGAAAGATCTTTACAACAAGAACTATAAAACACTGTTTAAAGAAATCAAAGATGACACAAACAAATGGAAAAAGATCTTTTGATCATGGATTAAAAGAATCAATATTGTCAAGATGCCTATCCTACCCAATGCAATCTACAGGTTCAGTGCAGTACTCATCAAATTACCAACATCATTCTTCTCTGACCTGGAAATGAAAGCACAGAAATTCATATGGAGCCGGGCTCGGCGGCTCAGCCTGTAATCCCGCACTTTGGGAGGCTGAGGTGAGTGGACTGCCTGAGCCCGCGGGTTCGAGACCCGCCTGGGCAACTTGGCGAGACCTCATCTCTACAATAAATCAAAAAATTAGCCGGGC
>CAUYQG010160544.1:86-23460 GCA_963574415.1 Tarsius wallacei | reverse complement strand
ATCTCAATTTGGTTTTGATTTGCATTTCTCTGATGATTAGTGAGGCTGAACACTTTTTCACGGCAAACAATAAAACTTGGGCTCTGTAACACAACTGCCTGGATTTCAAACTTGAATTTGACATAAGTCTGGATTTATTACTTAACTGTTCTGTGCCATGGTTTTATAATATGGAAAATGGGTATAATAATATAATTCTTAATAAAGTAGTCATAATTATTGAAAGAGTTAATATATGTAAGATGCTTCAAACAAAACTGGCAATTAAATAAAGTGGTATATAAGTGTGAATGTTTATGATAAAGTCATAATGGGGATTATCTCCATATATGGCAGTGTTTAAACTTGTCTTTCTATATCTGTGCTGTGAGTATGGTTTTATATGCCAACGAAGAAGCCATCTATGTTTGCACTTTTAAATGACTTGCAATGATTGAGAAAATTTATATTATTAAATTGGTCTGATAATAACAATATGGAATTTCAGATGTAAATTTTCAAGATATACCTACCTCATAGACGCACATATCTAATTCATTTTCTGTTACATCATATGAATCATTTTCTTCATAGCGCTCACTCTTATCTGACGTTTTCTTTCACATATGTTTGCTCAGTTGTTTAACTGTAGAGTAAACTCAGGATACCAAGAACTTTTCTGTTCATACCTGATTGCAGAAGACCCAGAAGAGGACCTAGGACATTCTAAGCCCTTGGTAAAATGTGTTGGGTGAATAACTGTGTTGTCATGGATTGTGATCCAGTGATGTCTGGTTGACATGGAAGAATAAGTTGATTTGAACAGTATTGAGCTGATAATACATTTGTAGATAATACTTAATTCAAGTTCTACATACTTTGGGCTAGTTATATTACCTCCCTGAGTCTCAGTTTCCTGGTTTGTATAATTAATACAACTAACATAATAGTACAGACTTTTAAGGTATAGAAAGGAAGAAGTGAGTTAATTAAGTGACATAGCAGGCACCCAATTATCAGTATTATTAGCAGTCGTGGTAGTAACATTCTTATTTAAATCATCCATATTTTAGATATTAGTGAAGTTAATAGCACTGAAAATATGTGCAGTTTTATCTTGACAATATTCTCAAGATTTCCTTCTTCTGATTTTAATAGTAAAAAATATAAATACCATGCAACAGTTTAGGTATTTGCTTCTCAAAGTGTGGCCCTGGGACCAACAGCATCACCATCACCATCCCCTTCCCCATCACCATCACCATCACTATCACCAGTAAGTTTTTTAAAAATGTAGCATCCCAGACCCTGCTCCCGACTTTCTGAATCAGAACCTGCCCTTAATAAGCTCTCTCCTCACCCAGATGACTTGTGTGCACATTAATGTTTGCAAAGTGTGAGTTGCAGGCGCAGGCTGGAGTGCAGTGGCATGCTCATGGCCATTGCTCCTCGACCTGCTGGGCTCAGGATATCCTTCCACTTCAGTCCTCCAAGTAATTGGAACTACAGGCGTGCTACATTTCATTTTTTGATTTATTGTAGAGACGAGGTCTCACCAAGTTACCCAGGCTGGTCTCGAACCCCTGGGCTCAGGCAGTTCTCTCACCTCGGCCTCCCAAAGTACTGGGATTATAGGCTTGAGCCACCACGCCTGGCACAGGTGATCTTTTTAAAGGAGGAATAAATATTTAAGAATCACAGAGGAAGCCGGGCTCGGTGGCTCAGCCTGTAATCCCGCGCTTTGGGAGGCCGAGGCGAGTGGATTGCCTGAGCCCGCGGGTTCGAGACCCACCAGGGCAACTTGGCGAGACCTCATCTCTACAATAAATCAAAAAATTAGCTGGGCGTGGTAGCGCACGCCTGTAGTTCCAGCTACTTGGAAGGCTGCTACTTGGAAGGCTGAGGCGGAAGGATCGCCGGAGCCCAGCAGGTCGAGGTTGCAGGTCGAGGCTGTGGTGGCCAGGAGCGGCCACTGCACTCCAGTCTGGGCGACAGAGTGAGACTCCAACTCAAAAACAAAACAAAACAAAAAATCACAGAGGAAAGAAAAACATGCACATATTCTACACTAAGGCAAGACAGTTCATCTAACTTCCTACGAAACAGTAACCATAGGGTATGTCAATACAGTGTTGCTAAATTGAGAGGAAAAGAGAGGGCATTGATAGTTGCCATTTGCCTATAGGAGATTTGTGCCTTATTGCATTATATGGGATCCTTTTTGAGTAAGTGCTTAGAAGTACAGGCAAAATGGTGCTGTTATACACATTGCACCCTCTGTCCTATAGAGTGAATGACAAAAGTGTGAAAATATAATGACTGTTACTAGAATATTTAATACGGATAAAATAATAATTTAAGAAAAAAGGTTCCCCAAGGGACGAAAGATTAGGATTAAAATGAGAGTTAGAAAAGCATAGAGGTAATTCAACATTTGATTAAGGACTTAATCTACTTATCTTTATTCAATTCAAGCCTTTCTCAAATTATTAAGATTTGGTGAAATGAGAGTTCTTTTTTTTAGATGTTCTTGCCCCAGAGTATAAAAGTAGAAGATAAAGGATAAAAGGATATACAAGATGAAGGATTTAAGATAACATTGATTTAGAGACAATGGATTATGAAAATGATCACTTTATATTCTGTAAATTTACTGAATTTGAAATGCCATATCAAAATTCTCTGATATTTATGAAAAAAGAAAAGTTGTAGTTGGATGTGCCCAGTGTGTGATGGTGTGTATCGTCTAATGAAGATGATCCCATGAAGAGACGGGAGTAACAAACTAAGAAATAAATAGAGAAGCAAAAAAGACAAATAGAATTGTGGTAATTGAATTGTATTTGGAAAGATATATTGGTCAACGGCACTGGGAAAAAAAAAAAAAATCCCTCGAAACTACAACACCCTTGAGTTCATAAATATGCCAGTATCCATTTTTTCATTATTAGTAGACAAGGCTGTGTCCTTTCCTTTGATGACGGTAACGAGTTCTATGACATTGCCACTTTGAGTTCTTGCTTCATTAGATTGGGTGACTGTTTATTTGAAATTGTAATGAAATATTTACTTTATAGAGCTATAAGGATTAACTGTGATAATTGAGTGAGGCTGATCTGGAGCTTTCAGTGTAATAGGTCCCCCTTGTTTGAATACAGAGCGCAGTGAGAATGAACGAGCAAGTGAGTGTGTTTCTGCCTGTCACTTTCTTTCTACATGTTGCTTTTTCTTCTGGAGATAAGTGGGCCTAATGCTGAACAAATACTGGAAATCAGAAGCCACTGAGAATCATTCGCCTCTCGCTTTCCCATGGCAGCATGATAGACGCTCAATCAAAGAACCCCCTCCTCTGAGCAAAGCAACAATTTTGTCACCACGAGCAAATCCAATTGAAAAGTCCCTTGGACTGAGAGGAGAACTCCAGTTGTCAGAATCAGCAAACAGAATGAAAAGAACTAAGAGGAGTAAATTGGCACCTGGGGCCGCCATGGTAGCCTGTGATAGGCTGTGGCATTGTGTTGCGGAGACATTCAGCCATTTTCAGATATAATGGGAGAAATTAATGCAAATGAGTCAATGGAATGAAATGCATTTTAATGCAGATTTGAGGGACTATCCCGAACTGCTTGATAACAAGTCGCTTTAAGAAAAGGCTTACATTGTGAGGACTCATTTTTTCCCCATTTCTTCTCACTAGTGCCTCATAAGGGCCCTTTGTTCTCTAAGTAAACTCTTTCTAAACTATTGACATTGCTCATTTATGTGAATTTCAGATTTTTTTTTCTCCCTGACAAAGTAGCCTTGGGTGATCTGGGAAAACGTTAATTGCAAGAGGACAAGGAAACTGGCTGAAACAAGAAATGCAATCATTAAGTGTAATGTTGCAGTTGTCCATGCCTCATTATAACATGCATACAAGGCAATAAAATGCATGTTTCACAAACAAATCTTTTGACAACTATAGTTCAAGAGCCTCCAGCTGTCCTGCTTTTTTACATCTATTTCTCTCGGTTTAGTAATCATTATTGAAGCTAAACTTTGGATTCCCAGAACAGTCCTTCATGTTATGCAAGAATCATGAAGATTTTAGAAAGTAAAAACTTTGTTTTAAAATTTTAAAATGCTAGCTTTCCCAAGGTAGCCAGAATTTCTCATTAATGTTTTGTTTTGAAAATGACAATAATAGTGAGGAGGAAAAAAGAAAAAAGTATCTGAATCCTAACAATAATACTCTTTCACAAACCAATATTTAAAATATTTAGCTCCCTTAGGTGTCTTTCCATGAAGAAAAAGCACGAGTTGAAAAATAAGGGCTTCATCTTCCACATTTAAGTTCATTATGGTTTCACTGGACTATAAATGCGTATCATTTTTTTAAGGGACAAAAATAGTTAATCAGATGAAAAGGTCATCAAGTCTAAGTGCAGCTTGAAACTGGTGAACTGTCAGACTCACAAGTAAAGCAGCCAGAAAGGGGGGGAAAAAAAGGTAACAGATTCAGCATTGTCCAAAAGTTCCAGACCAGTGATTAATGTGTAAGATAATGGACTTGGGAAATGAGTAAACACTCCCCATGCTCCCTGCTTTGTGCTTGAACGACTTGATGACAAGGGCAGAGCAAGGTGAGAATTTAAACAGGACCACAGGAAAAAAAAAAAAAAAAAAGACAAAGACTAGCAACAACATAATGCCAGGGAGGGAGAGTTGACTGGTTTGCAGTCTTAGAAGGTACATAATAACTTTCTTCAAAGCAGGCATTAACAGTGTGCTCATTTAAACTTCAGCACCACTCTGAATTCCTGGTAGAAATTTTATGTCACTCAGTCATCTTTTAATTTAGCAGATATTTATTTGTACTTGCTTTCATTTATTTGTTGTTAATGTCCTCGGGCCCATTAAGAATTCAGATACATATTTGTGTTCAGGTGTATAGTCCTCAGGGAGAAAGGACACTGTATTTTGGTTAAATGGTATATTTCATGGTATTTCAGGCGATTACTTAAATAATCATATAGGCACAGTTTGGGGGCATTCCTCTAAAAAAATATTTCAGGATCCGGGTGTTCTTCTAGTTACTGTACTGTGTTTCTTAGAGTCTGTCAGCGCTTGACCTTGCACTTTCTAGATGGCATTGAAGACCTTTTATTTGTATATAACGTTTATTTACATTGAAGACAATTTACTGTTTCCAGGTTCTTATTCCCTGTGTTTCTTTAGTTACCTTACAGAGATGTTTTTCACACATCTCTTTTTATAGAATCCTTAGCTTAAAAATATTAATTTTGTCAGTCCTTTCCATGAAAGTCTATTTCTGCTTCTGTCAGTCTATTTTAAATACACACATCACACTAGATATACATTTAGTATTTATCAGTCTCTGAAGAAAAATCCGGCAGTTTCTCTGGACGAATCTTACTCACCACTTTAAGCAGTGTTTAAGGAACTCTGAGCACTCACCACAAAGGGACAGCCTGGTCACAGCCCTGAATCTCTCTCTGCACTAATCTCAGGTGATTATGTCTTTGGTGGTCAGTTTTAAAATATTTGAAATCCTCATATTGGTTCTGAATTCTGAACACAGTATTCATGTTTCTTTTATTCATAGAGAGAAGTTTATACTTATGTTTCTATGTATTTTGTAAAAATCTTTAATTTAGAAAACTAGAGATTGCATCTTCCTGAATCCACTTCAATGATTAAACCCCAAAATGCATGATGATACAGAAATGCCATTATGATTATCAATAACTGACTTACTAATGTCAAAGTACCTTTAAAAATTCTTTTGGCATTGCTTTTTTTTTTTTTTTGAGTTGGAGTCTCACTCTGTTGCCCAGACTGGAGTACAGTGGCCGCTCCAGCCACCGCAGCCTCGACCTGCTGGGCTCCGGTGATCCTTTCGCCTCAGCCTTCCAAGTAGCTGGAACTACAGGTGCGTGCTACCACGCCTGGCTAATTTTTGATTTATTGTAGAGATAAGGTCTCACCAAGTTGCCCAGGCAGGTCTCGAACCAGTGGGCTCAGGCAATCCACTCACCTCAGCCTCCCAAGGCACGGGATTACAGGCTGAGCCACTGAGCCCGGCTGGCATTTCTTTTATTTTGTGTGTGTATGTGTGTGTGTGTGTGTGTGTGTGTGTGTGTGTGTGTGTTGGAGTCTCACTCTGTTGCCCAGGCTGGAGTACAGTGGCATGCTCACAAACACCACAGTCTCTGCCTGCTGGGCTCAGGTGATCCTTTCGCCTCAGCCTTCCAAGTAGCTGGAAGTATAGCCGCCACGTCTGGCTAATTTTTTTTTGGATTTTTTATTTATTGTAGAGACGAGGTCTCACCAAGTTGCCTAGGCAGGTCTCGAACCCCTGGACTCAGGCAATCCTCTCGCCTTGGCTTCCCAAAGTGCTGGGATTGCAGGCTTGAGCAACCGTGCTCAGCTCCTTTTGGCTTTTCAGCAATAGTTATGTGGGATTGCTGTTGTTTTACCCATTTCAGTGATCAGGCAAAACAGTCCTTACGGAGGTTATATAATTTGTTCAGGTTAGACAGCAAGGACTCTACAGAGCCAAGACTTGACCACTGGTCCATTTATTTTACTAAAACCCAAAGAAAATGCTTTAAAATATCAATATTTTCTCATATTGCTCTTGCTCTAGCGCTTATGGCATTTAGGGCATTAAAACAGTTTTTCTTAATTTTTCTTTTGATCCTGAGTCTTGAATTACTATGTATTGATTTAAGTGATATTTTAACATTTAATTGAATGCATGTTTATTATGAGTTACTGAGGCATAATATTAATTATTCAAGCTAAATAAACTATTTTTGCTTTATGTCAATAACAGGCCCTTTCAAAAATCTTCAAACGTGTGTTACATTTTTACTGGAACTTTTAATACATATTTCATGTTTTATGCATTGAATTTTACTTAACAAAAAATCAAACAGTGGCAGTATATGAGTTTTTTTTACAAATGTGTTATGTGAGCTGTTGTTTCTCCTGATCCTTTAAATTCGCTGTTATTCTAACAAGTGAAAAGCAGCCATGCAAGCATATATCCCAATTTGAAATTTCTATGATAATCAGATATTCAGCTCTTCTTGAGTTAAAGCAAACTTTCTAAATATGCTCTGAGAGTTATGATTGTTTCCTTTAGAAGATTTCAGATCTTGCTATTAAATGTACTATGCTTCTAAAGTTCTTAATTTGTATTTCTACCATAATGACATTGTTTTGTATTATAATTATCTCTTTTCATATCAGTTTTCCTCATTAGATGGTTAGTTCATCCAATTAGAGGGATCTTGCCCTATCTTGATATTTATGCCTTTGATTGCAAATACAGTACCCAGGACATAGTTGCCATCCAACATTTTGTCTTTTAAAACAAAATGTTTTTTAAAAATTGTTCTTAAAACTAGTCCTAAACTATAATCTATGTTCTTTTAATAGTTTGAGAAAGTTGAAATACACATTTTAAAAATGATAAATAATAAGCATGGATATTCGACTTTCTGAACCCTAAATTTTTAAGAAATAAAAATGAATTTCTGAGTAAATGGACTTCAAGTATACCATTAAATAGCTTATGTTTAGACGTTTTAGTTTTTGAATTTAGAGGAACTTTTCTAGCCATTACTTTAATATTTAGCCTTTTTTTTTTTTTTTTGGTATTTTTGCCCTATATTGTCTCAACTAACAAATTATTGGTCTGTAGTGAATATCTTATTTCATTATTTTGCTATAGTATGTTTAAAAATAAGGGTTTGCAATTGTTTCTTTCTAATGCTATGACTAAAATAAATACTTTTGAAATTCATGTGAAAGGAAGGTAGGCAATGGACAGACCTGATTTAGTCTGTACAGAATATACAAGTCAGTCTCTATTCTTGAACCTTAATTTGTGGAAAGTAATATTTCATATTTTTAAAGATATGTGTATAGAAATTGATGGTTCCATTATTTCCTTTAATCTACCTAATTGAAAGTTAGAATACAGATTTCAGTCTGGATTGTACTCCTTAGGCTCCTGGAGCTCCCTGAATCTGAGTGGTGTCCTTTACAAAATAGACCTAACTTAGAGACTTCCCAGCTCCACCACGAACACTGGGATCTTGGCAAGCGATTTGTGAACCTCAGTTTTCTTGACTCAAAAAAAGAGAGTCAAGATTTATTGCTAGCTTTAGTCAGAGTAATAAAATTACTACCGGTTTGGTCTGGCCCACTGATGTAGCAATTTAAACTTGAAGAAGAGAATGACTGTGAAAATAGCCTTTCATCACCATCTGATCAGGGTCTATGTGTGAGGATCTACATATATATAGCAACTTTACTGTCAGAATATCTTTTTTTCCTCAACTCATGTGTGCTATGTTACTAAGTATCTATAAAATAAACAGATTTTTCTTGTTATGCCATATTTGATTAGGGTCTGCTATAAAAATAACTTAAAGCTAGGTGAGCGAGATATTAGTCATAACTCTATTGAACACTGTTGTTCAATATTAGCCAAGTGGAGTGTTTCCAGGCACCATCTTAGTATGTATAATTACCCTGAAGTTGATAAAATAAAACTCATAGACAAAGTTAATAATTTTTCTTGTTAATTTTCAAAGAGAAGATGAAGAGATAAAGTATTTGATGATGATGTTTCCCCTAATCTTTTTCTGGATAACAGCAGAATGATATTAAAAGTGATGTGAGCAAAGGAAAAAAGGACAGCTAATGATTGGTACCTACTTCTTATCATTGTACTTCTCATGCAATGCAGTGAAATGCCAGATAGTGGCATTTTTCACGTTTTGCAGAGTTTTGATGTGCTATATATTTGTGACTTTTTTTTCTGGTCATGTGCAAAAGATATAATTTGCCCTATTTTTGTCTTTAATTGAATTTTTTGAGAATTTCATGAAATACTTTAGGAAATATGAGACACCCTGGGGTATTACAAAATCTGGGCTGGAAAGCACTGGCCCAGAGAATGGTTACTAAATTCTGACAGCTGTTGGGTCAATGGGCTAAGCCATTTAACCTCCATAAACCTCATTTTCCTCATCTGTAAAACAAAACTCTTAGTGCTGACCTACTTCATAGCTCAAGTTGGCAGCAGCTAGGAAAATATTGGGAGTGATCATCCTCCTTTAAAGTATTAACTCCCACATCTCCTAAGGACTCCACAATACTTAGTGCAGACACCTGATTGTGTAGCATGGAAGGGGGTAAGTGGGGTAAATTATTATTTGCAGTTGGACAGGAGCCAGAAGCCAATCTCAGATTTTTGGAGATGTTAATGGAGTGTCTCCATGTCAAGAGCCATAGGTAGTGCCAGAAGGGAAATGGGCATGATCAGAAAGGAAGCACTAATCAGGTGAGCTGGCAGGGAATTCCTCTATTTTAAAAGCACTAATAGCCGGGCTTGGTGGCTCAGCCTGTATTCCCGCGCCTTTGGGAGGCTGAGGTGAATGGATTGCCTGAGCCCGCTGGTTCGAGACCCGCCTGGGCAACTTGGCGAGACTTCATCTCTACAATAAATCAAAAAATTAGCCTGGCATGGTAGCGCACGCCTGTAGTTCCAGCTACTTGGAAGGCTGAGGCAGAAGGATCGCCGGAGCCCAGCAGGTCGAGGCTGCGGTGGCCGGGAGCGGCCACTGCACTCCAGTCTGGGCAACGGAGTGAGACTCCAACTCAAAAACAAACTAATAAACAAAAAAGCACTAATAGGCAGTTTTGAACTTTGCTTCAGGAAATAAATATTTATTTTGCTGCAACACAATATGAATGAAGAGAGAAGATGGAGAAAAAGAAAATACCCTAGTGGCTAATATCTAGAGTACATTAAAAAAGATAATCATGAGTCAAATTAAGTCAGAATTAGGTTGCTTCTGGATTTAGTATTATTTTGATTTCTCTTAGCAATTGTAGCCTGAACCAATTAGAATATTTTGAAACAATAAAACATTTAGCCATTTATACCTTGACTGTGACATGGGAATTACTTTATGCTACTTTATTTGATTTGTACACATAGCAACTAATATTTTTTGTATAGTAGGTAAGAGCTCATGGCAGCTGTAGGGGTAGCTGATCACAGTTGGTTTTTAAAAGGAAATATGGAATACTCCAAAAAAGAATAAACCATTGCAGATAATTGAGAATTGATTATATTTCACACACTCAAAATGTAGAAAGTTCTAAAGCTCCCTTCCACTTGCAAAGCGAGTTAGCTAGACTGGTAGTAAAATACTGAGTGCAATTGTCTTCATACTGTGACTGGAACAGTGTCGGCAATCTATGAATGTTTGTGCTTCTCAGACTTTGGAGATACTGACTTTGTTATTTATATATCTAGATAAAATGATAAATGAAAAGGACATTTAAAACACTTACATACTTATTGCTTTAAGCTATTCCATCTTCAAGCAGATGTTGAAATAAGGATTAACCTTTTTTTGCATGTGGTGGTGCATGAACCTTTTAAGGAATCTATGAATTATTGCTTTGGTTCAGCATGAGTGCAGTAAGAAGAAATGTACCTCATCTGTAATACACTGTGTAGACTAATATCAGCTCCTTTTTTCTTATATTGCAGTGAGATATTGATCTGGTAAAATGGTACCATATTGGAGCTGTCTGTTGTGGTATTCATCATGCTGTCACATCCCTAGTGCCTTGAAGTTATTGGAAAGTGGAATTGAGAGAGTTCTGTCATTTGGTGTGGCAATCCATTCACTGGACAGTCACTACAATATTTGCAGTGGTTCGCTTATTTTTCTAGCTGGGATAGCTTCACCTTCGGTAATAGGAGGGCCTTTCTATTATCCCATGCATAGTGGTATTAACAGAGTAGGTTTGTTAGGTTAGGTTTAGCTCCTCTCTAGCTTGCTTTCTTTGTGTTTCATTGTTCTTTTCTAGTCACTGCTCACACCTGCTGCCTGTCCTGACGCTGATGCATTGGGCTTATTCCTGTGGGACTAGTATATCTGAGCTGTGGCTTCAAGCCCCTTATGCCTTTATCTGATGGTGGTAAGAAGGTAAAAGATGAACTTTTATATGTAGAAAGCTTTTAGTTTCTTCCCACACTAAAATATCAGTTAATGTTAAAAGAGCTTTCAAAAATATAAAAAGATACTGTCAGTCTTCAATGACTAGATTAAGCAGTTTGAATGAATTATTTTTGTTTTGCATTCTTGCTGACAATCTGATGATTTTAACAGAATGTCATGTTTCCTAAAGAGAAAAACAGGAGAGAATGATTTTGTTTTGGGAAATAATTATTATCTACTAAAGAATATTAAATAAAAAATATAAAGTGTTGCTCATTTTTAGGAAAATGAGTTCCTGAAATACCTAAAATTTCAGCTGTAGCTAAGTAACTGAGAGAGAGAGAGAGAGAGAGAGAATTTCCTAGTTTGTAGGAGTTTAAATGCAAATTTAAAAGTTGAGTAATGCAAAGGTAGGTGACTCTTTTGTTAGACACTAATGCAAAAATTATGGCTACTGTAAACCGAGACCATGGTACTTCGGAGAAAGTGTATTTTTGAAATTGGCAGTTGAATAGAACTAAATATGCAAATATATTATGTATTTAACATATGATTGTGCACTATTGTTAATACACATTCACAGCCTGCACGATAATAGCTCAAAAGGAGCTTTCAGAGCATTTATATTGAGTTATCCATATGTTTTCTATGCTAATCTTAAAAATGTCCACTTATTTGCTATTGCTTCAGGAGAATTAAAACCTTTGAGAACTTCAGTGACTTGTCTGTTCTTTCCCCAGCCAGTATTTTTATCTGTATCACACTTTTTATAAAGAAAATGCTAAGTGAATCACAGAAACAAGAAGGAGAATTTTTTAAAAATCTCAATCAACACTGCTGTAAATTTGGTGATAATACTTGTAGAATTCACGTATAAAGGTTTTAAATAAATCATAAAACAGTAACAAATGGTGATCACAATGACTGTTTAAGTTTTGTGTAGAAATATTAAGTTTTCATTTATGCGCCATATTGGTTTAGTTTACCTTATTGCTTAATATGAGATAAAGTATATTTTTATGACAGGTGAGAAACCATGCAATCTAATATTTAGTTAACTTACAATTTTTCTATTCTAAAATTATATTAGTTTTTGCCCTTTTACTTTCATATTTGCTGTAATAGTGGTTCCATATTTTTGAGAACAAATATATACTTTCAGATAGTTTACACATACTATGCCTTACATCATCAGGACACGATAGAGGTGAAGGTTTATTTCAAGTGAGTATAAGGTCTAATTGTTGTAATGTAATTTCTGTATCCTATTAGGAATTTAGATCAACAAGTTTTCAATTATTAGAAAAAGCAGAATAGTAATGTTTTTGCAAAGCCATTATTGTGCTATTGGTATTCACTAGAATGGACAGAAATAGAACATCACTGTCCCCTGTAAACAGTTTCAATTTGATCTGTGTACATGATAAAAATCTTGGCTTCTCAATGCATTTAGATGCTGTCATAGCTGTTGTTGCCAAATAAGAATGCAGTGTGATGTTATTATAGTAAACAGCACTTAAGCACAGCTGGCAGAATTGATCAGGGCCACATTAGAGTGAACTTCAACAGATGACTGACGCAGCAGAAACAATAACTGAATATGCAAACAGTTCTTGCAATGAATGCTCTGGGGATCAGGCACCATTATTTTTGACTTTGAACAGGGAAAAGGGGCAGATTTGTAACCTCCTTCCATACAGAAGGGTTCTGGGTATTATGTAAACATCTGACTGCCATTTATAATGGTGGTTAGTTACAATGCAAAACTGAAGCCTCCCCTGACTATTTACATTCCATTAATTATTAAAGGGGAAAAACATAAACATCAGATAACTTTGTTTAATGTTTCACATAGCATTTTTTTAAAGCTGTCTTTTCTCAATTAATGTTAGTCATCAAGAATTTCTGGTTTAACTTGGACAGCAATGTGTGTGTTTCATTGATGGCTCCCACCCCTTCCCCTAATTATTACAAGAGCTAATTATGTGAATACATATTGCTGTTTTCTTATTGTAATGATTGAATCATTAAAAGTAAATAGTGTAGAAATATAAGATACACTTATTCTTGATATTTCTTTTATTCTTGGTTTTAAGGTCAATTTACATTTTGCTAATTACTAAAAATATCAAAAAGCCATGAAATAGTAGGGAGAACAATTAAATTAAACAGTACTTTCATTTCATACTTTAGCATTTATTTACTGAATTATAAATAAATAACTTGAACTTTAAAGTAATATTAAACAATTTATTTTTATAATGTACTCCAGTTAGGACACATGTTAAATGAGACAGTACATTGCATTACTACTAAAAGATCGATTTACTTGAAATGTTAGTTTTTCCCATTCTTTTTGTTAGATCATTAGTTCCTCTTTTATTCATTCATTTATACACGCATTTGTTCCTTTGATACACAGGGATGTGGCACTTTTACAGCAATGTAAGGAACAGTTCCTTAGCCCAAGGATTAGGAAGACAATAAAAAAAATAATAATTATTGCCTCGGTAGGGGAAGTGGTTTTATTGGCATGTCAAGACAGGGTATTCCAAGAAGCCCAAGTGGAGAAGGGGGTTCTGGGCAGAGGAAGATCAAGAGAGAAAGCAAGATGCAAGAGTGAATGTGACGGAAATTGTGAATTCCACATGATACTTATGCCCAGCAAAGAGCCACACAGTAGGGGCTTCCATAAATAGTTGCTGGGAAGCACGGAGCTTTGAGATAGGGAAGGGTGTTTATTTTTATCTTCAACTTGGCTATTTTCACCCTTTCTTACGTTATTCTTCTCCAGTCTTCAGCTCTCCACTTCTTTAGCTCTTATCTTTCACTCTCACGATATTTGTGTTCAAAATGGAGACAATACTGCCTGTTGTGTTGAGTTGTTGTAAGATTTGGAGATGGAGTTTCTGAAACTTCTGGTCCCTAGTTGAGTTCAGAGAATGGGATAATGACCAACACCGGTTTGCCAGGTGTTGCCCCTTTCAACAGAATGTACATTTCTTCAGTGCATCACGTTTTAAATCTGAGTAACGATTACTTAATTATGCACTTAAGGTGAATTCTTGGAATGTTCTCATCTGAAAGAACATTGCATGAGGTAAATTTGTCAAAACATTAGCAGTAATAATAAATAATAATTCTTTAAATTATTGAGTGCTTACTACATGCCAGGTTCTGTGGTAGGTTCTGGAATTTGCAGAAAATTACCCATTATTCATTTGGTGTAGTCACACAACTTTTATCTGATATGTTCAACTTAACAAATTCCACTCAAAAATTGAATGTGTTCTCAAACTATACCATAAATAGAAATTAGTCGTTGAAATTTTTTGGCAAATTAAAATCTCCTAACTTACACAATATCTGAGCATTTGTATTTTGGATTGGTGAACAGAAAAAATAGAAAATATTGAAAATAATTAGTCATTCTAGTTTTTCTGTGCATTTTTTATATTTCAAGCAAAATAGAGAAAAAATAGTACAATTTTGTGATGCTATGAAAAATTAAAAGTCCTGTATGTTTTTTTAAAAATCCTTGCATTATTATCTGAGCTAACAAAAAGGCACTGCTCTTCGAAAATATAAGAAAATCTCCTTCCAGTTAGTTCATACAGGACAGAAACATCAAGGCTCTGGGAGGGAGGGTTGCTGCAGTAGTGGATGGAGAGGAGGCCACTGACTTACTCAGTTGAGCCCTATAGTAAAGGATGTTAAAAGGATGACTGGGAAAGTGAGCACCAGAATAGCACTCCCCTCTTGCATTCTCCTAAATAGATTTTCCTATTTAAAAATGAAGAACCGGGCTGAGCTCCTTTTTTTCCATCTGCAAAATGATCTCAAAGTGCCTTTTCATCTCTAAAATCTCTCCAGCTGCTACTCACTGTGATCAACTTTTGGCCTTAGGAACTTAAGTCTGTGGTCTGAAAGTTGTACTCTATGCTGCTGTCTTTGTCTTAAGTAATGTCTTCTACCACTTTTTTGCTGAGTAATGACAATGCCACTCTGCTTAAGTGTGTACTTTGTTTTTCCTCCTCAACATTGGTGAGTTGCTTGTTCCTTTTTTAAAAAATATTCCATTATTAACAGAACATGGTTCACTTTTGTTAATCTGTACCAATGCACATGTAAAGCTAGCCAGGTAATATATTTGAAGTTTAATCTGAATGGCCAAGGCATCCTAACTTTACTTAATCTTATTATTGTTGGAAGTCACCATGTCTCCCAAAGGTCTCCCTATTTTCACTTTTTCCCAGAATAGCAGGATTATTTTCCTGGCAGGTTTATGCATAAATTCAGAGACCTTTCTGCACCTCAGGAATGTGAGCGTGGACCAGGATGGTCTCACAATTCTTACCTGAAATACTTATGGCCTGTTGGTCCTGAGAAAGCTGCTACAGTGCTATACAAGGGCCCATTAGGACATAATTCACTTAGAATCCCTAGAGTAATTATGCTTGGAAGGCAGAACTCAAGTTTCCTTGCTTCCTCTGTGGATTCAGGAGAGACACTTTCCAGGTAAATGTAGCTCTTGAATTTATCTAAACCAAACATGTTGTGAAGAAACTCCAAGAATTCCCTGGAGTCTCCTTGTATGCAGACCAGCCTGGGCATAAGCACTTTTCAGCTGGGAAGCCTGACTTTATTAATTCTTCCTTATTAATTCTATAAGGTGTGATGATTTAATTACATAATTTAGTTTTAACCCTCATCATTGTAAGAATTCTGAATTGTAGGTAATTTTTTTAATGAAAATTATTATTTCTCTTACATCAAATAGCTGTTACCTATCATACAACTACTCATATATACAAATATAGTATATAAGACATAAGTATAAAAATAGTTGTTTAAAGGTAAGATATGTATCGATGCATAAGTATTACTCAAGAAATGTGTACTCTAACAAGCTGAATTTTTTGACAAGAAATATTTACTGCACTGTATTTTTGGTATATCTTAAAGTAGATTTGAGAAAGTACGTTAACTATAGGTTGGGTTAGCTTTAATTTGTAGTTAGTGAGAATATCAGAGAAGTCCTACTAAATACTTTTGTGAAGGAACCTAGAAACTTTTATAAACTATAGTGTGCAACCAATTAAGGTTAGCACCAGGTGTTCACAGGCTTAATCAGATAACAAAGCTAGTCTGCAGATACTATTGAGTTTCTTTTGCCATTTATTTGATCTGAGATGCTAATGATGGGCACAGCAACTAATAGGTTGCTGGTGCTATGGAGGTATAAGAGAATTCTAAACAGGCCCCTAGTGGTGAAGAATTCCCAGTGACCTGGGAAATTTTGCAATTGATTTCATCTTATTAAAATAATTACTCTTTTTTTCAGTGCTGCATTTAAAAACAATGTATTGCAGATGAGTGAGCTCATTTTCATCAATGACCAGACCTGAACCTTAAGTATGATTGATTTTTGTAATCTTAAACTCTAAGCCCCACTTTCTCATCTGTAAAAAGGAAGGACTTAATCTTTACATTTGTTTCCATTTCTAGCTATGGATTTCCTCTTCATTCGTGTACAGTTTGGAAGAATCTTCCTTGTATATGATATTGCTTATTATGATATAAGAATTACTTTATAAAATATTGTCTTAGCTGTTAGTAAAGTAAGGATGCTAGACGTTTTGAGATGTAGTAACATGGTAACCTCCCTATTTTCCCCGCAAGACACCAGAGATCTCTCCAGTTTTCTTGGGATTGGGTCCACTGTTTTGTCTGGATACTGGCAGTTCTCAGTTTAGTCTCGCTGGGGTTGGTGAAATTTAAAGCAACACTGGTTTTGTAATGTTGTTTTGTGGGAAGAGTTGCACAGTTACACAAGACTTGCACTTGTTTGGTGATTGGTTCTTCAGGAAGATTCCCACTGTATTTCTTAAGCTGGATGTCACATTTTGATGAAACAGATTTGTTGGTGGAAACTTGAAATCTGGGAAGCTATGTTTCATCCCGCCTTCTGTGCCATGCCATTACGATCGAGACATCCATTAAAATTTATATATTATGATAGTATAATGCAATTTGCATATCCACCAAGTAGCAAGAAATTATTGCTTTTCTTCCTTTTGATTCTGTGACGTCATATCTGACATGCATACTAAAGTTTGATACTTGTCTTTTGGTGATGCCATTATTGCTGAGTGTTCATTTTTCACAGGCATTTGTGTGGCTGTTACATATGTTCTTGTGATAATGAAACTCTAGTAGAACTTGGAGAGGAAAGAAGGGGATGACTGGAGTGGGGACAAATAAATTATTTAATAACTAAGAGATATGTGGAAGAAATTGTAGACAAAGAGACTTATTTTGAAATAAAAAAGCTAATGAAAACAACCTTTCATAATATTCGGTGCCATATAGTTCACAACCTAATTGTAGTGTGAGTTAATTTGATTTTCACAGTAACCTGTAGTGCATATGGTAGTATCGCCACTTTATATATGAGAAAGCAGATTCAGGATATGGATTTGCCAAAGGTAATTGAATAAATAAAACAAATCTTCTCATTCTAACTCTAGTGTTCTTTTCAACCAAGCCCTGTTAGCTTGGCTATATAGAATCATGTTTAATTTGACTCCGAGACAAAACCGGTGTTAGATTAAAGAAAAATTCTAGAGTTTGCTAAAGCTTGTATATACTTTTTGCATATAATATGTCATGGATTTAAAACAGTCATAGAAGTTTATTTTTTGCATGGATCCTCATAAAATTTATAGCAGCATATTCTCATTGTTTAGACATACTGTTTACAAATATATTTGCAAATACTGTTACAAATAGTATGTCTATTCTTCCTTCCTGAGGAAATGAAAATGGGGTCTTTTTTCCCAGTTTCTATTTGGAAAGGCTACACTGATTCTCTCATTGCATCAGAATCCTCCAGACCTTGAAGACAGGTAAGAAGCTTCTTCTGGTTCTACTGTCCTCCAGGCAAGATATCATCCATTCCTTCAGAGTTTCCTCAGCCAAAGCTTTTGGAGTTTGCCTCGTGGTTGTTTTCTAGCTTGTCTGTGTCTTTCTCAAAATCATCAGGCATGAGCTAACCAATGCAGAAGATGGTGAGAATTCTAAGTGCTTTATTTGGGACACTGTACTTCACTCTCTCATGAGTTTCTAAAATTCATGACCTATATTTAGGATTCATTGCTAAATTAAAATATATAACAAGGTGGTCAGTTTATCCCAAGATTATTATTTCCAAATAATCAGATAGTTCAAGCTTTCATTGTTTTTTCTCCCATCTAAGAAATAATCTGTGATTGCAACAAATAAATGTATTAATTGTAATGCTTTCAGTTAAATGAAACCTTCAACAGATGTCAGGCTAATAAAATGTCCTTGTTTATACCTTATCTGTCCTCTGTGCTGTTAAGATTTGGGAATGAGAAGAAGACAAAAGGGAATGGGTTTGTGTTGTTTTTGTTGCTGTGTTAAATTTTTTTCTTCTACTTTCCAAGGTTTGGGGCTTCTGTCAACCTGATAAAATCTCTCTCTAAATGAGTTGACACCCAACATAATTAGGAGAAACTGAGATCACGTGGAAACAAATATATCTGCCCACGGTTTGAATCATTTCATTTGAAAGAGACATGAAAATATTTTTTCAAACATAATTTTCTATTTTGTTAACACGAGCATATTAAAAAACAAGTTTTTTTTTCAAACCCCTGTGTCAATCTTTCTGAAACACTAATTTTATAAAGTCATAAAAACCATTTTAAGGTATTTAGAAAATGTAAATTTTTTAAGGGATTGAGGCCTACATCTCTTACCTGGCATAGAATATCCTCTGAAACTAGTTTGTTCCTGAGTGTTGCCATTTATTAGCTAAAGAGTTTTAGGCAAGATCCTTAAACTCTCTTCATTTTCTTTTCTGCAAGAAAGGTCAAATCTACCTCACAGGAGTTGTTGTAAGGATTGTATAAAAAAGTAAAGCCGTTAACAATGTGTCTTACTCCCTGTCTTTAATAATCCTTCTAACAGCAACCCTTGACTTCAGGCAGACTACGCAGACTTGTCAGTTTCTCAGATATGGTGTTATGATTTTCATCTCTGTGTGTTAACTCTGTTGGTCTCCTGCCATAGCTTTTTTCTCACTCTGTTCCACATAGCTACGGCCTGTTCTTTTGGGGGTCCACAAAAAGCATTCCCTGACTATTCCCCCCTTTATTGCTCTGTCCTTTTTGCATCCACATGACAAGTTTGCCAATAATTTTGGCACCGAGTTAAGTGTGTTGTGTAGTGTTGTTTAAATTCTATCCTATGGGTATGCATGTCTTGCTCTTCAAGCGATTGAAACTCATTCGTCTACTTTATGCGTCAAACCACTGTGTAAATCTAGAACTGCAGTAATGATTATTTAATTTATAGAGTTGTCCCATCAAGGAGTCGGTGTTTTAGCCATCACCTTTCTTATGTGACTTTAGGGAGAAACTTAACTACAAACTTCTAAATTTCTTTGGAGAAATAGCACCTTGAGTAAAGAGTACTAGAATGTCTTCAGAGACAAGACACTGAGTAAGAGCAAGCAAAAGAGTAATGGCAAATTTTGCTTATTTAAGTTGCATATACTATCCCTCTGGATTATTGACTTTTGGGACATCTTGGAGGTAAAAAGAAAGATTGAAATCTTTACAGCTTCTTAGGAAACCAAAGTATAAAATGGAGATGATGTTAAGATATTCCCAAAATGACATTTGGAGGAGACTGCAATTCTGGAGACAGTGGAAACACCTTTACTGATAGTAAAACATATTTATATTATCAGCTCTATTTGGCTGGGAGAAATAAGGATAAAACATTTGTTGGCATTCTTATTTTTTTCCCCAAGGGACTAAACACTATAAATATAGAATTTCAAATTTAAAACTATGAATACATTTTAGGAATCTCTCATATTGAAGTAAACTAATCACGTTTTTGTTTAATAGTGATTGGAGTGCTTTATGTGTTATGATTTCAACATTAACATACTATTTGGAAGGATAATAATAAAGAATAAAAGGCTAGATATGACCATTGACATTTGGAAGTTCAACCGAAGAAAAATAGTAACTAATTAAATTTCTATAACATATTAGTAAAAAAATTGGCTTCCAACAAATCAGTTTGACTGTATTATCTGTTTTGTTCTTTTTCAGTGTTGTGTTAATGAACTATGAATAAGGGTTCTGTAAGATAAGATTATTTTCTAATTTCATTATTTGGTTAAGTAACTTCTTTTCTCTTTATGTACCACTATAGCCTAAAAAAATAATGTAAGAAAATTTAGTTTCATTTATTTAAGAAGTTGGGAAAGATAATTATTTATTTTATATCTTTATTATATCTGTTTAATAGTTCTATTTTTATAGATCTAAATATACTAATAAGAGTGAACTCACATTTCATATTTAGCATACAATATAATCTCTTTTAGACATTTTCAGAGGGATCATTAAGTTTATCAAGCATTTTGAGGGAATAGGTTATTATTTTATCTTCAACAGAAAAATGAAATATGATATTAAATAAAATAAGTATATTGAAGAATTTTTCCATAATAAAATGTCCCAACTTCTTGTTCATTTCAATGCTTCCACCTAACAACAATAGAGAGAGAGTTGAGCTCTCTTCCTGGAAAAACAATGAGATGAACAAAGTCCTTGTTTGATCAATGTATTTTTGCCAGTCCATACTTTCTCAGCCTTATCTGGTAAGGCATTTATTTCCTTGTGGGCATTTTTCTCTTGCTTTTCTTTTTCCAATAATCAAAATTTTAAAAAATCAATTATTGAATGCCTTCCATGTGCTTGGTATTCTGCAGTGGAAGGTGTGCCAAATATGTGGTGGTTATCATTTCAAGGTTCTGTTTGAACTTGGTAGGAACCTAATACATATATAGCGAGTAAACTCTATAAGACCATGGGATAAAAAAACAGCATTATAGAGTTAAGAAGAAAGGGAAATAGTTCATTTCTCCTCTGAGTTAGTATGAGCTTCTCTTTAGAAAACTAATAATCCTCACTAATGTTTTATATTGAGAATATGTTGCCACTGTGTGCATCATTTCATGTCATCTTCAGTCATACTGAAATAAGTGTCAAGGACAAAAGGTGGGCAGATGGCTGTCATGTTACAATAATTTTTAAAATATTGAATAAAATATTCAAACCCATGTTATAAATTCTGTTTTCAGCGTGAAAAATTACAACACATTATATACATGGCATTGTCATGTGAAAATATGTTCAACACAAAGCAATTCCAATTTTTTACTTAAAACATTTTATAATTTTTTACATACTGAGAAATGACTGGTGAAATTAAATATGTATCTCACACACACACACTGACACACACACACACACACACACACACACACACGGCAGAGGCACATACAATTATATCTCATCCAGCTTGATGATTGCTACCGCCTTATATCTTGTTATCTCACTTTTCGATAGTTGGTCTACTCATTTGAATTATCTTGGCATAAGCAGAATTTTTCTATGAAACACAATCACTTGATATATAAATAAATCAAAATATTACTGAGGAATTTTTTAGAAGTTAGCCTGAAGTTTGATTTTTATGTGGTTTTTAAACTTAAAACAATTATCTACATTCCAAGGTGTCTAACTTCTCACACAGTATGTCATATTAATTAATAATTAATTTTGAAATGTCAATAGAATATTGGACATGATTTTTGAAAGAAAAATACTTGTCAAAGGAAAATATTCTTGAAATAATGTGATTTTTGGATTTGTTTTACAGTGAATTCTTCCTTGATTGGTAAAGAAAGTTTTGGAATTCCTTTTATTTGATGCAGGTAGCAAAAAAAAAAAAAAAAAGAACTTGAAGAAGATATGCCAGATGTGTGATTTGGCTGTCTCCATCAGTCTTGGGAAAATAGAGTGAGCAAAGAATGAATCCAATAGATGTTGAATTACTTTTGCGTGTGGGATTCTAGTTAATGAGACAATGTCTGGATGCAATTATTTGGAAAGTTCTTGACCTTTTATTTGTACAAGTTGATATAATTATGATTTCATGAGGAATGGTTTTGCAATTCTTAAACCAATTTTAGTCCTGTGTTTATATTGTGTCTTTTACTTCAGAAATCCTGGAAATGTTTTCTACTTTTAACTTTTACACTATGTCTTTAAAAGCTCATTTATTAGCTTCAAAGTGTGTTTTAGTTTAAATTCACATTTCAAGTAATTATTCTTGCTTAGTTACAAAGAGAAGTTCTAACAATATTCTGTGATTCTCAATTTGGAGGTGTTCTTATTTTTCTATTTGAACTTGATGACGAAAACCAGAAAATAAATACAAGTATACAGTTCTTAGTGGCCAGCTAACCAAACTTAGCAGTAAAGTGGTAGCTTTGAAAGCCATTCCAGATCACAGCTCTTTACTGCTAGAACTGTCCTATCTAATACAGTGGCCACTACCCACATGTGGCTCTTGGATACTTGAAAGGTAGATAGCCCTTATTGAGACAGTCCGTACATGGCAGCTTACATAAAATAGTAGGAAGAAAGAATGTAAACTATCTCAATAATTTTCATATGGTTTACATGTTGAAAGATATCTTGGCCGGGCTTGGTGGCTCAGCCTGTAATCCTGCGTTTTGGGAGGCCGAGGTGAGCGGATTGCCTGAGCCCATGGGTTCGAGACCCGCCTGGGCAACTTGGCGAGACTCATCTCTACAATAAATCAAAAAATTAGCCAGGAGTGGTAGCTGCGCGCCTGTAGTTCCAGCTACTTGGAAGGCTGAGGTGGAAGGATCGCCGGAGCCTAGCAGGTCGAGGCTGCGGTGGCCGGGAGCGTGCCACTGCCCTCCAGCCTGGACGACAGAGTGAGACTCCAACTCAAAAAAAAAAAAAAAAAAAAGATATCTTGAATATGTTAAGTAAAATGTTATTGAATTAACTTCACTTCTTAATTTCAATTTTTTAAAGATAGTTACTGAAATATTAAAAATTTTATATGGGGTTTTCATTATATATCTATCAAACAATGCTATTCTAGGCACATGTTCATATACCTTAAATATTGTTAGCACATCAAGCCATGATTTTATCTCTTCTTGCAATTGGTCAGTTTCTTATAATATTAGTTGGCTCACCTTTCTTTTCATGTCCAGTGTAATCTACTTCTTGTATGTTGACCTCTGCAAAAATTTATATTTACTTAATTTCCTCAATTGCCTTTTCAAGTAAACAGCAACCTTTCAGTTGCCAGATTGTCTCAGTTCTTATGGTCTTTTTCTTTCTGGTTTTTCTCCAGAATTTGATGATTTTCCTTTTTAAAAAAATTTTCTTTTCTTTTTTTTTTTTTTGAGTTGGAGTCTCACTCTG
>CAUYQG010160543.1:0-13448 GCA_963574415.1 Tarsius wallacei | reverse complement strand
CTGGCCCTTGGGCCCTTCTAAGGGAAACTGCTTCTGTCTCCAGCCTTGCCCCCCACCACGCACACGCCACCCCTGTGGGCAGGGGCTCCAGCTTCTCAACTCTTCCCCATGCCAGCTACAGCTGATTGATCGGGGTGAGGTTCTGACCTATCAGCAGTCAATAACCCATGGGTTGGCCGGTGTCCTTAGAGGAAGGAAGGTTCTGCTCCAACCTGGAGGAGTTGAGCCAAACTCTCATTCTTGGGCATCTGAGTTGGGAGATCCTGAGAGAAGCCAGCCAGAAGTAGTAGGGGTGACTGGGCGGTCTGGATAAAGGGCACGGGAGCCTCCCCACAGGACTCTGAGAGAGCAGGGCGTAATTGCAGAGCCCAGTGCAAAATGAACACGTGCGACCCCTGCTCAACAACTATCAAGAATTTCAAGATGGCGACAGCAGAGCATGGAACCCCAGGCAGGTCCATCTGCACAGGGACTGAGAAGAGGCCCTCCCATGAAACCTGCCCTAAGCAGAAGTTACATGGAAGCAGAAGCTCCGAGGCCACACTGGGGAGAAGCCAACTGGTAACAAGAAAGGAAACAAGACACGAGGATGATGAGGAGGAGAAGCACGACTGAGTCACATCAGGTGCTGAGCGCCAGGGCGAAGACCCTCTTTCACCGTTCCTGATGCCTCCAGAGCTGCCTGGGCACCACGTGCCTGATGGCTGGAACTGTGAGTCTCCCGCTCTCCCTGAGGCCTGAGGATCAGACTCCCAGTGCCATGTGACCTGCGTGAGCAGTTGAGGGGCCTTTCTCCATGTCCATCCGGGTCCTTTCGATCACCTCCCTCCCCAGCCTCTCCCAGTTAGAGATCTGAGTGATCCAATCTCCTGCCTCACACAGCCTCACTGGAGTCTGCTGACTCTTGTGTGGCCTGGGAAAGTCCTTCAGCCTCTTGGATGCTCCTGGCCCTTCCTGCACCTGTGAGCCCACACGCCACTGTTCATGTTGAAGCAGTCAGACCTGGCAGGTGGAATCGAATCTGTCTCCTGCTATCACTTTACATTGGTTCTGGAGGGCTTGTTTTTTCCTGCCTCTGGATAGAATTTGACACGACCCATGATATTTCTGGTTGTGTTCAGGCAATTAGAGATCCTCTGGCCAGTCATAAAAATGCCCAGTCTCATAGAGCCGTCAATTGCTCCACTTGATTGGAAGTGAAACCTCCCTCCCCATCAGGTCCGCTGGGGAGGTCTCTCTCTCACTTTCTCTGTCTCTCTCACTGTCTCTGGCTCTCTGTTTCTGTCTCTCTCTTTCTGTCTCACTGTCTCTGGCTCTCTCTGTCTGTCTGTCTCTCTCTCTCTCTCACTGTCTCTCTCTTTCTCTCTCTCAGGGGTACCTTGGTGATCCTTTGGAGACACCCCCCGCCCCCACTGAGGGTTTCTGCCTTGGCAGGAGGCACGCACCTGGTTTCTGACCGTGTCCACACTCCCTCCTCAGACCCTGGCAGCATATGGAGGCACCAGTTTTTTTCTACCTAAGTCGAGGTATCTCTGGGAGGGGCTCTTGGGCATGATCTCTCTTGCGCTGGCACCCCTG
The DNA here is from genome assembly GCA_963574415.1 of Tarsius wallacei. Classification (NCBI taxonomy): domain Eukaryota; kingdom Metazoa; phylum Chordata; class Mammalia; order Primates; family Tarsiidae; genus Tarsius; species Tarsius wallacei. Next base: position 11,870 of record CAUYQG010160543.1, on the reverse strand, counting down.
GCCCCAGGGGAGGCACTCGCAAGCCACAGGGGCCCACACTCCGCTCTCTGAAGAGTTCCCTAAAGCCCCTGCTCAGGCTTGAGGCAGGGTGGAAATCACTCAAGAACACGAGCAGCGCTTTCCAACCGAGACCCTGCTGGGGACGAGGAGTCTAAACTCTGCAGAGCAAGTTTTCCCACCTCCTTCCATCTCTGTCCCTGTAAGTGCCGCACCATGAGGGGTCTCATGCCTCACTCCAATTTCTCTCTTGGGAATTCAGCCCAAACTTCCAACTGAACATCCAGGTTCACATTTTTCTGCCAGTGTCTCTTATACATGAGTATTTGGTGTCTGTTCCTGGGGGCACTCAACAGAGGGGACGTCTGTTGCAGAGACGGCAAAGAGGGGCTGGTGTGCTGGAAAGCAGTTTCCCCAAAAACCCCTGCAAGACTTGACCTTGAAACCTGCAATGCCATAGTTCCCCAGGAAAAGAAAAATGGAAACACCTGCCTACTGGGACACCTTTAGGCAGCTGGCGATGACCCACTCACAGGCCAAGGGCCCCTTGCCCCAAGTACCAGGTATGACTCCTCCACGATTATATTCAGGAACCCAGAAAATGAGCACCAGGTGGAGTCTGACTCCCAGAGGCCCCCCCCCTTCAACTGGGGATTTGATGATGCTTTGGGTCTTTTGGGGGGGTTGGCGTCTCACTCTGTTGCCCGGGTTGGAGTGCAGTGGCACACTCACAGCCACTGCAGTCTCAACCTGCTGGGCTCAGGCAGTCCTTCCGCCTCAGCCTTCCAAGTAGCTGGAACTATAGGCACATGCCACCACGCCCAGCTAATTTTTTGATTTATTATAGAGGCGAGGTCTCGCCAGGTTGCCCAGGTTGGTCTTGAACTCGTGAACTCAGGCAATCCTCTCACCTCAGCCTCCCAAAGTGCTAGGATTATAGGTGTCTTGGGTCTTTGAGTATAGCAACATCCTAGACGCTCTGTCCAACAGTTCTCACAATGTCTGGTCTTCTCCTTTGGAAAAGACAGAGGTATCACCACAGTGTACACTTGCCGGGGATGTTTCTCCTTCAGTCAGTGGATGTTGTGAGTCCAAACACTGGCTCAACTGTAGAAGCTGAGCTGGGGATCCTGACATTTTATTGATGTGACTTTCCTCAACCTCCTGGTCATCGCTCCTCCATTCATTTTGATTGTCCAGGTTCAACCGTGTCTTTGTTGACTGCCTATTTATTTTGTTCCTGGAGCTACCAAGTCCAGCTCATGTTTTAACTTTTTGTGTGGAGTCGAAGTCTTGCTATGTTGCCCAGGCTGGTCTTAAACTCCTGGGCTCAAGCAATCCTCCCACCTCAGCCTCCCAAAGTGCTACTATTAAAGGCATGAGCCACTGCGCCTGGCCCATGGGGATTCTCTTCTGGTGGTTAGGTGCTGGAGTAAGGGGATCTCTTGTTGCTTGTTGAGAGTCACCACCACACCCTTTAATGACACCGAGACTGAGACATCATCAGCATACACCTCATGCCTCGGTAGGTGATGTCACCTGGGCCCTCCTAGGGAGTATCATCATCTGGTGACTTTCATGCCATCCATGACACATCTCCTCAAACGTGCCCACTCCTCTGGCTTTTTGATCCCCTTTCCATCATTTGCCATGGAATTTGGGCACTTCCATCTTACTCGGCACGCCTTCGTTTTCCTGTGCTCCCAGGGAAACACGTTCCCATCACCTCCTGAGGCCCCAGCCAGGGTGTGAGTTCTCATGTCCCAGAATTGTGCCCCCATCCAGCCATATGGCCAAGTGCCTCCAGGATCCATTTCCTGGGTTCCAAGCCTTCCTCGGGATGTGATCCTTTTCCTCTTTTGTGAGGCCCAGCATGTCCTCCACTGAGTTATGTTGCAACCTCAACCCCCTTATTGGTGACCAGGAGGGGAAGTGGGACCATGTCTCAGAAGGACGCATGTTGTTTTGAAAGGAGTGGTCTCTGCATTGTCTTCAAGCCAGGGGGTTAGATTCGGTGCTCATCCTTAGCAGGAAGGTCTTGGCCTCCTCTGTGGACTCAGAGAGTTTTGCAAAACTTTGGGATTCAAGGTCTAGGGAAACATCCATCCAGATGATCGCATCCTGTTCTTCCCAACCAGGGCCCAACCTTGGCATAGAGATCTTTCTGGATTTGGAGTTTAACCTCCTATAGGCTCTTGTACTGTTGGGGAGAGGTCTTGGGCCTTGACCTCCGTTTTCTCTATGCACCTCCAAGAGATGGGAGCCTCCTTATGTATTATCAAGAAGACCCTCTAACCTTCCCATGGAGCTTTTATTTTATTTGTTTTGAGTTGGGCGTTTCACTCCGTCACCCAGGCTGGAGTACAGTGACACAATCACGGCTCACCACATCCTCCACTTTCTGGGTTCAGGCGATCCATCCACCTCAGAGTCCTGAGTGGCTGGGACTACAGACGTGCACCACACCTGGCTAATTTTGGATTGTTTGTAGGGAGGAGGCTTTGTTACATTGCCCAGGCTGGTCTTGAACTCCTGGGCTCAAGCAATCCTCTAGCCTCGGCCTCCCAAAGTGTTAGGATTACAGGCGTGGGCCACTGCGCCCCGCCTTTCACATGTAGCTTTTATTCACCAGTAAGTCACTCTCAGCTTTTTGTTATCTTTCCCAAAGCATGGCTGTCCTGATTTGATAAGTGTCTCCTCCATATTTATTAAAATGCCAGATATATCACACCAGCTGGTACGCTATAGACTATCACTGTGCCAGTCCATAGGTAAAAGTTTTAGCAGTTTTTGCTACTTTGTGCCAGGATGTATATCTGTGCCTCACCCTCCATTGCTGCTGCCAGCCAGATGGTTGGCGATCCAACACCAGAATCCAACCCAGTGGGAGATGTGTGGGCCACTCCCGGGCCCCATTGTCACAGACTGGTCCCTGGGAGGAAGACTCCGTGTCGGAGATGAATGTCACAGGTTAATAGGTAGTGCTCCTGGAGTCACCCCTATGGAAGTGGGAAGGGAGCGGATTGAGCCAAGGAAGAAGCTGGACTGCAATGCAGTCTCGGCAGAAGCCCTTGCTACCTCTGCAGGGAGTTCTGAAGACCACATGACCCTTCAGAGCCATCCCGAGCTGGGAGGAAAGGGCCAGGACATCATGTCCTTGCGTTGATGGGTCCTTGCACAGGGCGTGCTGGGAAGGGAGAGGCGTCTGAGCAAGGCAGCTGTCCCTAGAAGGCACACTGGAAGGGGCTGACAGCTGAATGTCCATGACATTCTTAGCAGCTGGGGTTCCAAGTCCTCAGTCCTGAATAGGGATCTGGGTGATGACAATACCCTCCACACAAATGCTTGTGGGCTGGTCCCAGAGGCTCATGCCTGTAATCCCAGCACTTTGGGAGGCTGAGATGGGAAGATTGCTTGAGGCCGGAGTTTGAGACCAGCCTGGGCAGCAAAGCGAGACCCCGTCTCTATAAAAAATTAAAAAATTAGCCGGGTATGGTGGCCTCTCCTTGGAGTCCCAGCTACTTGAGAGGCTGAGGCAGGAGGATCATTTAAGCCTGGGAGTTTGAGGCTGCAGTGAGCTAGGATTATACCACTGCTTGGACAACAGAACCAGAACCTCTCTGGGGGAAAACAACAACAACAGCAAAAAACGTGTCAAATGAGTGAACACAGCAGGGGCACAGCAGAAGGAGAAGTGAGGATGGGACAGGGCTTTCCGGGAATAACAGTTGTGGACACATGATGGTCCGTTTGAGCCAGTTCTCGCATTGGATCATATGGAGACACAGCAGGTTCGTTCATCTGGCCCATTTTACAGTTGAGGACACTGTAGCTCAGAGGGGTTAAGTAACTTGCCCAAAGTTGCCCAGCTAGAACTGGGAGACTGCAGCCAGACACCACAGCTGGGCACCCTAAGCCACACCTTTTCCACCTCTGGGCAAGGTGGAAGCCTCTGTCTGGAGCAGGTGTGTCTCATCATGATCAAAGGGCTGCAGAGGACTCACCACGGGAGCATTGAACACCTCTGCTCACATTCCATCCACCCATATCCCACTGATAGAAGCAAGTCCCGTGGCCAAGGCTGACACCTGTAGGGTGGGGAGTCTCATGCCTCTCACAGGAAACCATGGCCAGGGTGGGGAGGGAAGTACTGTCTATCAGAGCCACATGCCACAAGGTAACAACCTGCAGGAGCCGGGTTATGGCTGCCCCCTGGGGGAGGCTCACATGCTCTCCAGTTTGTCACAGGCTTCACCCTGCCCTATAGTGCTCCCCAGCCACTCCCATCACCTGCATGGCCCTGCAGTGATGAGTGTGTGAGCCCAGGACTTGGTGGTTTCTCAAGGCCTTCACAGTGCTAACCTTTCCCAAGTGCTAATCATGCCACTTGGGAGGGATTAGAAAACAGACCTATTAGGCTAATCTTATTTACAGCCATAATGATCTGGCTGGCTTACCCCAAACTCTAGATGCCTTCCTGTGCAGAGACCTGCTGCTGCGGCCTGTCCAGGGGCCTGGAATCCCCTAAGACAGTGTTCCCCAACCTTCTTGGCATAGGGACTGGTTTCATGGAAGACAATTTGTCTACAGACTCGGGGGGAATGGGGGTGTGTGAGGATGTGGGAGGACACCAACAAGTATTAGATTCTCATAAGAAGCTGCAACCGGCCGGGCACGGTGGCTCAGCCTGTCATCCCAGCACTTTGGGAGGCCGAGGCTAGAGGATCCTCTGAGCCTGGGGATTTGATACTAGCCCGGGGAACTTGGCAAGACCTTATCTCTACAATAAATCAAAAAATAAGCTGGGCGTGGTGGCACGCGCCTATAGTTCCAGCTACTTGGAAGGCTGAGGCGGAAGGATCGCCTGAGCCCAGCAGGTGGAGGCTGCAGTGGCCATGAGTGTGCCACTGCACTGCAGCCTGGGAGACACAGTGAGACTCCAACTCAAAGAAAAAAAAAAAAGAAGACGTGTGCAACCCAGATCCTTTGAATGTGCATTTCACATTAGGGTTTATGCTCCTATGAGAATCTAATGCCACACTGATCTGATAGAAGACGGAGCTCCACTCCCCCACCCCTCAATTCCTGTGGAAGGAACACCTGAGTCCAGGAGGTCCAGGCTGTGGTGAGCTGTGATTGTGCCACTGTACTCTAACCTGGGCTACAGAGCGAGACTCCAACTTAAAATAGATACCTAAAAATTAAAAAAAAAAAAGATGTCCTTTGGGAAAGGCATGATGCCATCTAGGGAACACCTTGGCAGGGAGCTTGGTGCCCTGATTAGCCCCACGTGTATTTTCTTCAGCTGAGAGTCAGCCCTGGAAGAAGAGAGTCCTGGGCAGATTCGTTGTGACGAGGGTGGAAAGACCAGAAAGTACGTCCTTGGAGTTTAGCTGCTGGGGATGAGATTGGGAAAAGAAAGGGCCTTGGAGTTAGGGGGGCCCTGCCAACCGGCAGACTGGGGAGGGAACTCAGAGAGAGAAGCAGGGAAAATGTCCACAACCGAGGCTGCTTCCCCACCAGCCCTGAGCTCCTCCAGCCCTGAGTGGTGTCAGTCCACCGTCTGCCCACATGTCCCGCCCCCTGCCAGCTGCCATCGCAAGGCTCTTGGTGCCAGACAGTTCCCCAGTCACTGAGTCCAGCTCTGCATGGGAGCCATCGTCGGTGCCTCACTGCTGCTTTCCCAGTGGCTCCTAAAATACCCCGTTAATCCGTGTCTTAGGGATATGGAAACTGAGTTTAGAGAAGCGAAGAAGGTGGTGAATTTGGGATAAAAATCCAGGACCACTGATGCCTGGATGCTTTTCACCTCATGACATGGTCCCACCCCTGTGGGGCCTCACCCACACCCATTCCATGCCCACACCCAGTTCATGCACGACCCTTGGGGTGGGGGGAGGTAGCCTCCTCCTAACCAGCTCCTTCAGCATCAGATCCCTGATCCCGTTGCCATAGAAACAGCTTTGGACCTCACCAGTCTCTCCTGGGCTCAGTAAGGAGGTGCTGGAGGGAATAATCCACCATTGGCTAGCAAATTTGGGGAATTACAAACCATGCTAGGCAGAGAGGCAGCCGAAGGGTGGGAGGGAGGACAGAGGAGGGCAGGGTGGTGTAATTTGAGCCTCCGTTCCCTGTCCTAGGAGACTGGGCATCATGGGGAGAGGCCAGAAGCTGACTCCCTCGGATCACCAGGCAGACAGCCTAGCCTCCTTGGGTCCGCATCCATTAACAAGTTCTCCTCTGTGCCAGACACTATTCTGGAGATGCAGGTGTGGACACATCCAGGAAGGATCCTGCCCTCAAGGAGCTTACGTTCTGGTGGGGGAAACCGACAATGGACATTAGATACAGTACATGTGAGATAAACAGTGTGGAAGATGCTATGAAAAAAGAACCAGTAGCTCCAGGCACTGGCGATCAGAGAAGCAGGGGTTTGCAATGTGAAGGAATGCAGCACTATCTTCAAAGGCAGGTCTCAGGTGTCCATAAACGGAGCCTCATCCACCCTGACATGGGACCCAGAAGGGTGCTTGTTTTGTGCAAAGGTAACAGGCGGGAGGGTTACAGAATCTGAGAGAAGGGCCAGCCAGGCACAGTGGCTTGTGCCTGTAAGCCCAGCACTTTGGGAGGCTGAGGCAGGAGGATCGCTTGAGGGCAAGAGTTTGAAACCGTCCTGGGCAACATAGTGAGATTCTGTCTCCGCAAAAAATGAAAAAGTGAGCCAAGCATGGTGACACTCACTTGTAGTCCCAGCTACAAAGGAGGCTGAGGTAGGAGGATCCCTTGAGCCCAGGAGTCTGAGGTTGCAGTGAGCTGTGATCACAGCATGCCTCTGTATTCCAGCCCGGGCGACAGAGTGAGACAGAGACCCTGTCTCTAAAAAAATAAAAAAGAATCTGAGAGGAGGCAGAAATCCCCCATCCACCAACCCAGACTCCCACAGGCAGAATTCCAGCAGGAGCACAGAGGCTTGGCTATGGAAGGTTTCCTTGGTTTAAGCCCCTTCTGTTAACATCCAAACATCCTGGGAGGTTCTTCTCGGAGAACACACCTGGGCAAGTTGGCAGCTCTCTGGGGACAGACAATAGGCTTGGGATGGATCAGAGGCAAACATGTCTGCTCTAAAAGGAGCTGTCCAGCTGACCCTGGGAAGGGGCACTGCCTTCCTCAGTGTAACCTGGCCCTTGGGATGGAGGCCTTTGCCAGCGACTGCTTTTGCATGTCTGAGGTGGCACAGGGACCCTGTGGTGTTTTTCCTCCAGCAAAGTTGCTCCCCGACTACCCCTCCTGCACCCCCAGTCCCTTGCTGCCTGGTCTGTGGCTGCCTCCTCGCTCCTACTTTGGTCTGCAGAGCCCCGGAGAGCACCCCCTGTAGGCCTCATATGCCTGCTCACCCTCCTGGGCACTGCCCACCCTCAGCGGTGCTCCCAGACTTCACTCTCTTCCCCTCTCGTAGCAGGTGAGCTGAGGGCCCTGCTATCGTCACCAGCCCTGGGCCCACGGCCCTCCTTCCTTCACCTTCAGCCTGGAGGAGGCTGCTGGGGCCTAGTTCCCCACCCGGACCCTTGACCCATGCGCCCCTCCCCGCTGGCTATGGGGTCCCTAGATGCCCCCATACTCTGCCCCGCCAGTCTTCTCTTAGCTGGCCAAGGTGCGGACATTTCCTCCCTGCAGACAGGCAGAGCCAGCGGTTTCCTCTCCAATCACTAATCCTCCTCAGAGACCCACCTCCACCTCCTTGCACTTGGGAGCGATTTCACCTTGAACCTGCCATTTAATGTCCTTTCAGTCTCAGCTGGTTTGTGTCATCTCTGACCACTTCAGACTGGTGTCTGACTAAATGTGACTTGGGACCCTGGGTTGGATCCCGAAAAAGGACTTGAGGCCGGGTGCGGTGGCTCATGCCTATAATCCCAGCTCTTTGGAAAGCCAAGGCAGAAGGATCACGTGAGCCCAGACAAGTTCAAGGCTGCAGTGAGCTGTGATCACATCTTTCATGGAGAAACTGGTAACTGGCAGATTTGAATGAATTTTATGTGCATTTTACCACAGTTTTAAATAGTTTAGTTTGGTTAATAGTGTGTACCAATGTCGATATCTTAATTTTGGCAAAAGCATGCCCCCTGGTTAGATAAAATGTGGACATCAGGGGAAGCTGTGTGTAGATGGAGACTGTGCTTTCTTTTTTTTTTCTTTCTTTTTTTGAGTTGGAGTCTCACTCCATCGCCCAGGCTGGAGTGCAGTGGCACATTCACGGCCACCCCAGCGTCGACTTGCTGGACTCTGGCGATCCTTCTGCCTCAGCCTTCCAAGTTGCCGGAACTATGACGTGCGCTGCCATGCCCGGCTAATTTTTTTTGTTTAATTTATTGTAGAGATGAGGTCTTGCCCATCTGCCCGGGGTTGGTCTCGAACCCATGGGCTCAGGCAATCTACTTGCCTCAGCCTCCCAAAGTACTGGGATTACAGGCTGAGTCACCAAGCCCGGCCAATTTTTTGATTTATTGTAGAGACGAGGTCTCGCCATATTGCTCAGGCTGGTCTCAAACCCCTGAGTTAGGCAATCCTCTCGCCTCCGCCTCCCACAGTGTGGGATTACAGGCTGAGCCACTGAGCCCGGCTGAGACTGTGCTTTCTTTGCATTTTCAGCAAATATAAAATTATTCCAAAATAAAAATGTGTTTTTTAAAATGATGAATCTGGGTAAAGAATACACTGGAGTTCTTTGTACTGCTCCCGTAATTTAAAAAAATGAGTTTGAAAACATTTCAAAATAAAAGTTCCCACACCTTCATAGCAGCAGTATTTTCAATAGCTACAAAGTGAAAGCGGCCCCGTGTCCATCGATGGCTAAACAGATTGTGGTCCCTCCATACGATGGAATATTACTCAGCCTTAAAAAAGGAAGGAAATTCTGACACATGCTCCAACATGAATGGACCTTGGAGAGATTATACTAAGTAAATTAAGCCGGTCACAAAAGGACAAATACCGTATGATTCCACTTACATGAGACACTTAGAGTAGTCAAGATCATAGAGACAGAATGTAGAATGGAGGTTGCACGGGGCTGGGGGGAAGCGGGAATGGGGAGTTGCTTTTTAATGGGGATAGAGTTTCAGTTTTGCAAGAGGAAAAGAGTTCGGGAGGTTTGTCGCACAACAGTGTGAATGGACTTTACATGACTGAGTACACACTCAAAAATGGTTGAAATGGCGAATTTCATGTTATGTGTGGTTTTTTTTTTTTTTTTTTTTTGAGAAAGCCTCTCACTCTGTCTCCCAGGCTGGAATGCAGTGGCATGCTCACAGCTACCGCAGCCTCAGCCTGCTGGGCTCAGGTGGTTCTTCCACCTCAGCCTTCCAAGTAGCTGAGACCACAGGTGTGCGCCACCACGCCTGGCTAATTTTTTGATTTATTGTAGAGACGAGGTCTCACCAAGTTGCTCAAGCTGGTCTTGAACCCCTGGGCCTTCCAAAGTGCTGGGATTACAGACATGAGCCACCGCAGCCAGCCTGTATTTTATCACAATTTTTTAAAAAATGAAGAGATGATTGTGTGGGAATATAGAGAAGGCTGGAGGGCCTTTGTGGACCCAGACTCCTCGCCCTTGAGATGAGGCCTAGTCAGAAGTGGCCAGATCAGCCTTCTGTGGTGTGGGGCCCAAGTTGCCTGGCCACTTGCCCGGGCCTAAGGGTGCCGCTGGTGGTGGTCATCTTCCCAGATCACTAGACTGGACCTTCCTCCTGCTCTGCTCCCAGCAGCCACGGCCCTCTCCTGACCCACTCCTTGGCTCAAGCCCCTGGAGGAGGAGAAGAGGGCCCATGTGGATGTCCTGAGAATCCCAGACTCAAGACCTGCTACAGATTCCAGGGACTGCCTGGAACCTGGAACCCCAGCACTTTGGGAGACCAAGGCGGGAAGATTGCTTAAGGCCAGGAACTTGAGACCAGCTTGGATGACATAGGGAGACCTCACCTTTACAAACAATATTGAAAAATTTTGCTGGGCATGGTGGCACACAGCTGTGGTCCTAGCTACCCGGGAGGCTGAGGTGGGAGGATCACTTGAGCCCAGGAGCTGGAGGCTGTGAACTATGATTGTGCCACTGCATTCCAGGATGGGCAACAGTGGGAGAGCCTGCCTCTAAATAAATAAATTAAATAAAAAGCCCAGAGATGGCTTCCTGGCCCTGCTGCTAAGACAGCAGCAGAGGGAGGGGCTCCTGGGCATTCGTCCATCTTTGTGGTTTATTACTCTCTTCTCTCCTCCCATCCTCCCTAACCCCCCCAGTCCCAGCTGCCTGGGCTGGCAGCCTAAGAAGATGCTAGAGTCTTTCCCACGCTCCCCCAGCCTGTAGTACGCTGGCAGCCTGAGTGTTTCCTGGGGGAGCCGAGTGACTCACCACCCTCCTGCCCCAAAGCTCTCTAAGACCTTGGGAAGGGGTGAAGAGGCCTGGGGGCTTCCCTGGGGGAAGCCATGCCCATCCATCTGCTCCTGAGCCAGCCCCAAGAAGTGGGGGCTGCTTCCTTTGCAGGATCCCCAGACAGGCAGCTGAAAGTCCCCGCCCCAGCCAAAGATGATATTATTTTGAGTGTCCCAGCCCATCCAATACCATAGACAACCTTGTGGCTGTGCCCCGTAGCAAGCAATGTCGTTTCCTTTGCAATCCAGAACACGCCGTCACATATATATAACGGAAACAAAAATTCACGCAAGAATGCTTATCCCTGGCTACATGTGTCACACTCTGATATTTGCCATTCTGTTCCCTAATAGTCTTTATCTATTTATTTATTTGAGTTGGAGTCTCACTCTGTCATCCAGGCTGGAGTGCAGAGGCACGCTCACGGCCACAGCAGCCTCCACCTGCTGGGCTCCGGCGATCCTTCCGCCTCAGCCTTCCAAGTAGCTGGAACTACAGGCACACGCTACCACACCCAGCTAATTTTATTTATTTGTTTATTGTAGAGATGAGGTCTTGTCCAGGCTGGTCTCGAACCCTTGGGCTCAGGCAATCCTCTTGCCTCGGCCTCCCAAAGTGCTGGGATTACAGGCTTGAGTCACTGCACCCAGCCTAATAATCTATATTTAAAAATAAAATGTTTGGGACCCTGTGCATTGATTCAACACCCAACAATGAGTCATAATTTACAGTGGAAAATTGCTGCCATAGAGGACAATGGCTAAGGCTGAAAAGCAACCGAGCCTCAGGCTCTAACAGGTTCCAACAGGACAGGCCATTTAACACACTTCTCTGAAACTCGATGTTTCTTTAATTTGTAAAACACACAGACGGCACCTAGTTCGGGGGCTGCCTGGAGGATCCGACGAAACACAGAGTGAATGAAGAGACCTTAGCGCAAGAGATGGCTGGCACAGATGGCTCTCCGTCAAAGTTAGCCATCAGAACAGTGAGATCATATTTGTATAGAACACCAACTAAAATGTGTGGTCATTCTCTCAGCTGTTACCCAATGACTCTTCTCCATCCTGGCAGCCAGATTGTGCGAGGAAAGGAGGGGATATCAAGAAGGTGTTTCTGAATTCCAAAATCAAAGCTTTCTTTTTTTTTTTTTTTTTTGAGTCGGAGTCTCACTCTGTCACCCAGACTGGAGTGCAGTGGCCACTCCCGGCCACCGCAGCCTCGACCTGCTGGGCTCCGGAGATCCTTCCGCCTCAGCCTTCCAAGCAGCTGGAACTACAGGCGCGCGCTACCACGCCTGGCTAATTTTTTGATTTATTGTAGAGATGAGGTCTCGCCAAGTTGCCCAGGCGGGTCTCGAACCCGCGGGCTCAGGCAATCCACTCACCTCGGCCTCCCAAAGTGCTGGGATTACAGGCTGAGCCAGCGAGCCCGGCCACAATCAAAG
>CAUYQG010160540.1:0-23405 GCA_963574415.1 Tarsius wallacei | reverse complement strand
AATACCTTTCTGTTCTATGCTAAATAGCACAAACCCTAGCTACTATGCTAAGGTTCCAACTGCATGGTTGCTATGACAACTCTTAACAAATATAGCTTAAACTGATTCCTAAAGAATGTGGCCCAGTCCAAAGATCATGCTGGACTCTCTTCAAAATTAACACAGCATTCTATTCCATAAAAGCAATATCCTAAATAATCACTAACCTTAGATTACTAAACTTAAACGATTCTTAATATTAAAACTACTTATCCTACAATTCTTCTAAGTACATTGTATAAGCTTAACTTAATTCTACTAAACCAAAAACCTTACACTAATTATAGCTAAAACTGGTTTTAAAAGAATGTGGCCCAGTCCAGAATACAGGCTGGGCTCTTAGGAATGTGGTCCAGTCCAAAGTACATAGTGGGCCACTTCTCAGAACAACTGATTACAATCTCTTAACAAAATGCCTGCTGTAAAATCCTATTTCTCTCTCTCTATATATACTAAACTTTAACATTTAATTCTAATATAAAAAGGCTTGCAAATTATATTAAAGCTCTCAAATGTGACCCAAATTTGAACTGTGATTTTATGAAGGCCAAAACCGTAGTTTGTGAGAAATGGGAACAATGAGTTTCTAAAGTTAACCAAGCCTGTCATAGTTTCAGAGCCTCATGCTTAAATCATCAGAGTTCTTTCTGGCTAAATGTGCCAAATGGTAAAAGGAGGAGGGAATGGGGTCAACAGCTCCTGAACACATCCTAGTGGTCTTGGGGTCCACAGCCCTCCCTGATCCCTAATGCTCAGTGGGCCTCCGTGGCCGCCTCCCAACATTCTATGTCCTGGATTTGGGCTTTTATTTTGGTGATCTGGATTCTTCTGCTGAAGTTAGGGTTTTGGTGGTCTTGCTTTTCCAGCTTCCTTAGGTGACCTGTTAAGCTGTTAACTTGTGATCATTCCATTTTCTTCATGTGTATTTGAAAAGATATGAATTATTCTCTTACTACTGCTTTCATGGCATCCCAGAGGTTTTGGTAAGATGTTTCTTCATTTCCATTTTTTCCAGTAAACTGCTTGGATTTTAGTGTTGACCCAGTAGTTGTTCAGCATCATGCCGTTTAGTGTCCATGTCTTTGTGGGCTTTTGCGAAATGTTGTTAGTGTTAATATTTATTTTTATTCCACTGTGGTCTGAGACTGTACATAGCAAGATTTCAACCTTGTGGACTTTGTTTATGCTTGATTTATGGCCAGGATGTGGTCGATCTTCGAGTACGTTCCATGTGGTGATGTGTAGAATGTATATTCTATAGTCGTTGAGTGGAGTGTTCTGTAGGTATCAATTAAGTCCATTTGGTCAAGAGTCACACTGAGGTTCTGGATCTCCTTGCTGATTTTTTGTCTTGATGATCTGTCTAGGGTTGAGAGTGGGGTATTCAAGTCCCCAGCTATGATAGTGTTAGAGTCAATATATTTTTAAAGTTTGGCTAGAAGCTGCATTATGAAAGTTGGTGCTCCTATGTTGGGTGCATATATGTTTAGGATGGATAGCTTTTGTTGATGGATTAAGCCTTTTATCATAATATAGTGACCTTCTGTGTCTTTTTTAATTTTTGATAGCTTAAAGGGTATTTTATCTGATATTAATATTGCAACTTCTGCTTTCTTTTGTGTTCTGTTCACAAGAAATTTTGCTTTCCATCCTTTAACATTGAGTCTGTGAGTGTCCTTTCTGGTGAGATGAGTCTATTGAAATGTGAGAGTTTATCCCTGTCCCGAGGTTCTTAAAGAGTTGTTGTTGCTCCTGTTTGTTTGTTGTCTTTCTTTTGATTTTTAAGTTGATTCATGTGTGTTTTCAATCTTTCTCCTGCACTCTTGTGAAGAACATTGTCATTCTTTTTTTCCTTTCTTCTGTGTTTAATATTTTCTTAAGTGTTTCTTGTAGAGGTGGTCTAGAGGCAGCGTAAGTTCTTAGGGATTGAATGTCTGGGAAAGATTTTAATTCTCCCTCACTGATGAAGCTTATCTTAGCTGGGTAGGTTATTCTTGTTTAAAACTGTTTGTCTTTAAGGACTTTGAAGATTGACCTCCAAGCTCTCCTACCCTGAAGTGTTTCTGTATATAAATCTGCTGCTATCCTAATTGGTCTTTCCTGGTAGGTAGACTGACCTTTTTCTCTTGCTGCCTTTAGGATTTTTTCTTTTACACGTACTTTGTTTAGTTGAATTACTATGTGTCTAGGAGTTGCTCTTTGCATTTGCTGTCTTGCAGCGGTTCTCTGAATCTCTTGTGTTTGAATGATTGCATCACTGAAGGAAGATGAAGGAAGTTTTCTTGAATAATTTCATGGAATGTTTGTTCCAGGGTGGTCTCTGTCTCTCTTTCTGCCTCAGGAATTCCAATTACTCTTTATTTGGCCTCTTGAAAAAAAGAATAAGAAACAAATCAGTAAAATAACAGAAACAGAGCAAGTATAAAAATGTTATAAAAACAGAAAAAAAGAAAGAGAAAAAACTCAAACAAAGACAAACCAATGTGAACAAAACAAACATACAAAAAACAAAAATAAAAATAAATAAAAACAAGGAACCAAACTCACTCTGAGTTTATTCCTGTAATTTCAACATCCTTTCAGCTCTGATCTCTAGCCCCTCCCCTCTGCTCTCAGCACAGGCAAATACAGTTGCTCACAGCTTGGGTCAGATGCCCTAGGCTTACTTTGGAAGGAGGGTGGATCAGATCTGGTGGCCTTGCCACAGCTCTCCTTGGCTTAATGTAGCACTTATAGGGGAGGCACACCCTGAATCATTCCAGGGCCCCATAACCTTTCATCTGACATGGAGGGAAAGAAATTTCCTCCCACCTCAAAAAAATTCCTGAGTCCATCTGCATTCTCCTAGGAGGTAAGAGTTTGTTCTGTTTACTAGTAAGAATCTGTTTTGTTCTGTTGGTGGCCACAATTCTGTTTAAGGGAGTCATGGCCTGATGAGGCCGCCCTTTGGACACTATTCATTAGGCCAAGATGTTGGCTGAATACAGTCCTCTGGTTTTCTGCCATGAGGTTGTTTCAGGGATCTGTAACTCTTCTGCTTGGTCCAGATGCACCCTGTTTGTCATTGTGTTTTAACAGTATGTTTTAACTGTTTGCTGGTTTTCTGCCCTGAGGTTGTTCTAGGGATCAGTAACTCTTCTGACTTGGTCTGAATGTGCCCTGTCTGTCATTGTGTTTTAACTGCTTGTTTGGTATTTGCTTATTATTTGTTATGGGTTCACAGAATTCCCAACCTGTCAGTCCTCTGGACTCTATGTTAAAAAATTTCTCTGTTGTAGTTACTGAGGACTATGGTATCTGCCTTTCAAAAAGTCGGCTCCAGTGGGCTCCAGACCCTCTATAAAATAGATTAGCCTTCATTTAATTTTGGTTAATCCTCTACAGGGTCTTTGAATGTTCACATTACTACGTCTGTTTGGAAGGTCATCACAGGGATTCCTGGTCACCTATGGTTAAATTTAGACCAAAACTCCCCTCCATGGTTAAAAATATGTTCTCTTAAAACTCAGGACCCTTCCCATAAATCACACTATATGAAGACAGAACTTTTAACTTGAAAACAATAGGGTGCTGTATAAAAAGGCCCCTGGCTAACTCTTCAAGGAAAACTTGTTTTACCTGTTTCTCAAAAGAATAAAATCTTGCCAAAATCCAAACCATAGGTTTTAACCTTCCTGGTAAAATAAATCATGTGCACTCATTGTCCCACCCGGGATAATTGCCAGCAGCTCCTTTTTAAACCCTATTTTACTTCTGAAAAGCCAGAACACATTAGACCTGAGGCCAAAAAGTCTATCCTGGCCTCAGCAACTGGAACAAATGAAAAAAGTCAGTAAATGTTAGAGGAGGTTCCCGCCCCCCCTTGCCCACATCAGGACTCTAACACTTTGGCAGGGTCGAGAACATTAAAAACTTATCACCAGATTCTATTACTTCATTTGAAGGGAGCAGCCCGAAAACCTATTAATCTTTTCTAAACTACTGAGATTATTCAGGGTCCTGAGGAGTCACCTGGGGCATTTCTTGAATGTCTTTGGGAGACATTCTGTACCTATAGCCTGTTTGACCCCTCAGCACCAGAGAATGCTCAGGCTATCATTTTGACTTTTGTGGTTCAGGTGACTCCTGACATCTGCAGAAAGTTACAGAGGCTTGAGAGTTTCACAGGAATAAGCACTTCTCAGCTGCTTGAGGTAGCTCAGAAGGTTTTTAATAAACAAAATGCTGAGAAACAGAAACAGGAAGATAAGAAAATGGACAGAACAACAAAACAGCACAAAATAGTATTAGTTGCTGCCATCCAGGTCTCCCAACCTGGCTCAAGGCCAACACATAAAACATAGAGAGAAACTTAAAAGGGACAAAAAAAAAACCCTGGACATTTCCAGCTAGCTAAGATTCAATGTACATATTGTAAAGAGCTGGGTCACTGGGTAAAAAAATTGCCTTTGCCACCCAAAGACAGAGGATCAAAAGTCAGTTCTGGTCCTGCCCTCTACTGGTGAAACTGAAAATGACTCAGATTACAGAGGTCAGGACACTTTTTCCTTAGGCCCTCAAGAGTCCATGGTAACCACCACTATCGGGGGCTACCCAGTCCAACTCTTAATGGACACTGGGGCAGAACTGTTGGTCCTAAAGTCACCCTTAGGACCCATATCCGAAAACAAATTTCTATTCAAAGGGCAACAGGAGCAATAACAAACTGCAAGTTCACCTCCAACCGGATGGCTGATCTCGGTAAGAAATGGGTCACCCACTCATTTCTATTAACCCCTGACTGCCCATACACCCTTATGGACCGAGATTTGCTTCAGAAACTAAGAGCAACTATTATGTTCTCACCTGATGAAACTAAAATGTATATTCCTACTGACACTGCTTATCAAATGCTAGTAACTTCTGCTTTCTGAAGAATATCTCTTATCTTCTAAGTCTCCCACTGAAAATGTCTCATCAAATTTGCTTTTACAGTTACAGCAGGAGTTTCCTTCAGTCTGGGTGGAGACCAACCTGCCAGAATTGGTGAAGCATTACCCTCTGGTCATGCCAACCTATTTTTCCTTTTGAAGGAACAGATCCTAAATCAGGTACACCAGTCAGCTAACTTGGACCCGGTTACCACAGGGTTTCAAGAACTCCCCAACCCTTTTGAAAAAGCTTGGCAACAGGATTTGTCAGGGTTCCATGCCTTACACCCTGAATGTACTTTACTCCAGTATGTAAATAATCTCTTACTTGTGACTGCATACTTGAATGCTTGTTTAAAAGGTACTAAGGCTCTGTTACAGCTCCTCCAGACTTGGGCTACCATGTGTCAGTGAAAAAGGCAAGCTATGCTCAACCGAGACCCGGGGTACCAGCTATAAAAGGATAAACGAGCCCTGACCTTGGCCCAGAAAGAACCCATTCTTCAAATTCCCATGCCAAAAAAAGAAACAGGTACATGTATTCCTGGGGGCAGCAGGGTATTGACAGCTGTGGATTCCAGAATTTGCTGAAATTGCCAAGCCCTTGTACACAGCCACTGCAGGAAATCAGCCCCTAAAATGGACTGCTATTAAGGAACAAGCACTCTGGCAGTTAAAAAATGGCTCTCACCCGAGCCCCGGCTCTAGCCCTCTCAGATGTTACCAAGCCTTTCTACTTGTTCATTCACAAACAACAAGGAATTGCAAAAGGGGTCCTCACCCAGATCTTAGGACCCTAAAAAAGACTGGTGGCTTACTTGTCAAAAAGACTGGACCCAGTGGCTTCTGGCTGGCTCTCTTGTCTCTGGGCCATTGCAGCCACAGCCATACTAGGTAAGAAAGCAGATAAATTGACTTTTGGGCAGAACCTGGCTTTAATTCTTCCCCATGCTGTTGAATCTCTGCTCCAAGGAGCCTCTGGTCGCTGGATGTCAAAAATTTGCATCAGCCAGAATCAAAGCCTCTTATTTGAACAACCTAGACTAACTGTCTCTCCTACTCAGAGCCTCAATCAAGCCACCCTGCTGCCCAATGATAATCTGGAAACGCCAGTTCATGACTGCAAAGACATGTTCGACATCTCCCAGGCTAGTCGACCTGATCTTCGGGACATTCCCTTAAGTCAGGCTTATGCTGACTTGTTCATGAATGGTAGCAGCCTGGTAATAGAGGGAGTCCGCAAGGCTGATGCAGCTGTAAACATGGCTCATAACGTAATCTGGTCACATGCATTGCCTCAAGATACCTCAGCTCAAAAGCTGAGTTAATTGCTTTAACTCAGACCCTGTGCTGGGAAACAGAAAAGCAAGTAAACATTTTCACTGACAGCCAGTATGCTTTTACTACACTTCATGTGCATGCCATGATCTACAAGGAATGAGGTATTCTTACCGTGGCAGGCAAGACTATAAAAAAAGAAAAAATCTTAGCCCTTCTAGAGGCCATATGGCTCCCTAAAAAGGTAGCCATCATTCATTGCAGGGGGCACCAAAATTCAAAGACTCCAGAAATAACTGGGAATTGCCTGGTGGACCAGGCAGCTTGAGAAGCAGCAAAACACCCAGTGGAACCCCTGACTATCTTACTAACTTAAGTTTTTCCAGTTCCTTATCTCCCAAAACAAGTTGCCTATACCCAAGAGGAGGAGGAACAGGCAAACCTAGCGGGAGCTCATAAAAACTCCACTGAATGGTGGACTAAGGATTCTAAAATTATTTTACCTGAAGTCTTTAGACACACCTTGGTAAAACAGCTACATTCTACTACTCACTTGGGAGGTACCAAAATGACTGAGCTGTTAAACCATTTTTATCATATTAATAACTTAAAAAGCATAGCTGCAATGGCAGCTGCCACGTGCCCTGCCTGTGCCCAAGTCAATGCAAAGCAAGGGTCCAGACCTCTGGATGGCATCAGGGCTCAAGAATTAAGTCCCAGAAAAAAATGAAAAATAGATTTCACTGAAATAAAACCTCCCCATGCACGGCATGGCTAGCTACTGGTATTTATTAATACTTTTTCTGAATGGGTGAAACCTTTATCACCAAAAATAAAACCACATTTACAGTTACAATGTTTTTGTTAAATAAAATTATCCCTAGGTTTGGGTTCCCCCTCTCTACTGGTTCTAATAATGGTCCTACCTTTACCTCATCCATAGTGTAGCTGGTTAGTAAAGCACTGAAGCTTTAACTGGAAATTGCATTGTACTTACTGATCACAGAGCTCTGAACAGGTAGAACACAAAACCGAACTCTAAAATCTACCTTAACCAAATTAATAACAGAAAGCGGTAAAAAATGGGTAAGCCTTTTGCCTTTGACTCTCCTTCAGACACAATGCACCCCATAGACGGCTGGGTTTACCCCATATAAAATCATGTTTGGAAGACTCACTCCTCTGTTACCTTGGTTGTGGGATCCCATCCTAAAAAAAATAACGAATCAATCTCTGTTAAAGTATCTTCAGTCTCTTCAGTAGGTTCAGGCCACTGTCTACTCTGGCATTCATGCTGTTTTGCCCACTGTCTTCCACGCCTTATATCAACTCCTGCCTGGAAGGGACACTTTGTCGTCATCACCACTTCAACAACGCTAAAAGTTGATGGGATACCGGCCTGAATTCACCACACACAAGTCAAAAAAGCTATGGAAACTAACATAACTCCACCAGCTTGCTCCATCAACTGTGCTGCTATGGCCAGGAACCCTAAATAACTGGAACCCCTGGTTCCCACTTATCTCCCTCTTCCTCAGTTTGCTTATAAAGGCCTTGTATATTAAACTAAATTATTGACTTCATAAAATAAATCAATTCTGTAAAACTTATGCATGTAAAAACCTATTATAATTCCATACCCATGACCAATGAATCAACAAATTGACTCATATACAACTAAAAGAAAATTTGAATCTGGTGTGCTGGCGATTCTCCTTTCTCATGGTTCGGCTATAACATTTTAGTGCACTTCTATCTCTAATTCAAAAGATTGTGATAGTGTTTCAGTGTTTGGTTCGCCTTCTGTTTCTGAATTAATCAAATTTATTTCAACACCTTTAATTTTCCATCCTTTGCAGCCTTTACATTTTTATTCTAGCCTCTGTTATAAATATTTCATAGCTAAATGATAAACACAAGGGAAAGAAAGAATATTTCACACCTATGCTGTTGAAAATTAAACAGGCATTCTTAGCCTGCATTTTAATATCTTTGGTGTGTAGCCCTGCACCTTTAGTTTCCTATGAAAATCTCCTTTTATGAATCATAAAAAGCCATAGTTACATAAACCAAAGTCAGAACATTTTTAAATGACTCAAAACAACAGCAGAGCAAGTCTATTATTTTCATATTTTGAACTATATATGCATTTATATATATGCATACATATATATAGTTACACACACACACACACACACACACACACACACTCAACTTATGTTTTTATTTACCAAACTTGGTGTTTTAAATAAAAAGGTAATTTGTGTGTGTGTGTGTGTGTGTGTGTTAAATACTATTGTTTATTATACTGGTGATGTGGAAATGTTTATACCAAAAGAGTTATTGAAACAAAATGACTATAAACAAAAATAGAATTTGAAACTCGTAGAAATCAAATTATTTTCAGAATCTACATAAAAACACGTTTCCAAGAGATTATTCCAAGTGTCTATTTTAACCATAGGTAAATAAAGAAATAGTGTTAGAGCAACTATCTATAGATTATCTATCTTTCTTTCTATCTATCTATCTACCTATCTGTCTATACGTTTTAATATATTCCTGGAAATAAGACTGTAAGTCTGCCTCTGCTATTTAAACCATGTCTTTTGTTTTTTGTTTATTTGTTGTTGTTTTGTTTTGTTTTGTTCTTTTTGAGTCAGTGTCTCACTCTGTCACCCAGGCTGGAGTTCAGTAGCACATCTCAGCCACCACAGCCTTGACCTGCTGGGCTCAGGTGATCTTTCTGCCTCAGACTTCCAAGTATCCAGAACTACAGGTACATGCCACCACACCCAGCTTTTTTTTTTTTTTAATTTAATTTTAGTGTAGAGATGAGGGCTCACCAAGTTGCCCAGGCTGGTCTCAAACCCCTGGGATCAGGCAATTCTCTTGCTTCTGCTTCCCAAAGTGCTGGGATTATAGGCGTGAGCTTCTGCGCCTGCCTAGTCAATCTTATCTTGAAGTTATATATGTTTAGAATTTAGATGCTTTTTTCTCTATATATGATTGAAAAGAAATCTTTGAAATAAAATACAGAAATTGAGTAACAATAATTATGAGTAATTTTTATACACTACTAAACTTATTATGAGCAAGAGAAACATAATTCCCAATATGCATTGAAGGATTTATATTTGTATACTCCCTAGATATCTTTATTTTCCTTATATATCAAGTTTCTCACAATTTTCATGAATTCAAAGGCATTCTATATCTGATTCATAAGTACATTTCTTCTAACTATATCTTAAACCCCTTTAATAAAAGAAGTTTGCTTGGAAATACATCTGATGCTGCATATTAAAGCTATCGCTGTGACAGTTGCACAAATTCACCTGTGTGCCTTCTGCCACACTTACTTTAAGAAGCTAGAGAGATCAATTGTGTCAAAAGCTCTTAATAGGTTAAGTCAAATGAAAATTGAGGTTTGTTCATTGGATATTGGTAACAACAGAATAAAATTTTCAGTAGCAAAAGTTGTGGCAAAGACTTGTTTGGATAGTCTTAAATGAAAACAGAGGAAGGTCAATAGCAAATTTGGGGCACAGAGAGTACTTTAAGATTCATTTTCTAAAAAGTGAGAAGAAAACAGAGGGAATATACATTTAAAATTAGTTTTTTGTGTCAGCTTATTAGTTTACATAAACTATAAGAAAATGAATTTTTTGTAAGATTATAGACTAATCTGATAAAATGTAAGTCGAAAACTAATAAAAATGATGTTGTTGAAAAGATAGGTGGAACTGGATTTTTATGCACATGTGAAAGAGATCAATGTAATGAATCAAAGAAGTAAAATTACATAGGAAATAGGTGTCCTAAAGACATTTTGTAGGATCTATTTTAGTAACTTCAGTTTTGCCAGTGAGGTAGGGGAATATGACAATCAGTTGCAAATATGGAAGGAGCAAAAATTTGGGAAGGCTAAAAAAAAAGAAAAATGATAAAATAGCCATCTGAGTGACAGAATAAATAGAATAAAACCATGTTGTAACAATACCCAAAGGTAGTCGTGAATTTGAGGGGAATTCTGGCAGCATTGTTATGTGTTTTTGTTCAGCTAAATTCAGTCACATAGGTGCATTCAGATGGCAACAAAGCAATTGGGGTAAATAATAATTGTAATAATGGATCTTGTATGGAGCAAAGAGGGAGATTGGTTTAGACTGGAGGTGAAGGAGCTGATTGCTAAGTGGTTTTGTAGTCTGAAAGATGCTTAGGCATGAGCTCTGCCAAGTGTGGAATATTTCAGTTGTTGAGATCAAACAAGTTGGCCAATTATGAACAAATGAGTTGGAAGGAAAGAAGTTGTCAATTACAATCTAAAAAGTCTGGACTTGGGAATGGGTTAGTTAAAGAATAGTTTGTTAGAATTTAGGAAGTTGTAGACCCGGGAGACCAGGAGCTAGGTATATCATCCTTGAGGACACTAAAGGAAATAACAGCATTTAGAGTAGGGCTAAAGTCTTTAATAAATAAGAGAGACTGAATAGCTGGTAGAAAATAGCCATAAACCAGGGGATTTGGTAGTATTCTAGAATAAGCCTTTACATTCCCAACTCACAAAGAGTGGGCAGAATGTCTACAGGTGGCATTAAGTTTTTTGTTTCTTCACTATATGCAATCAATTGCTGACTGTTTTTATTCCTACTTCCTAAACATTTTGAACTCCCTGCTATTGAATTTTATTTCATTTCATACTTTAAGATTCAGTCCTACTTTTTCCCCAGTGGTTATTGTTAAAACAACTATTTATTTCCTTACTCCTTCCCTTGAACAATCTTTTGGTCTTCTTGCTCTAAATGTGTTCATAGTTCTTTAGTACCTGAACTAGGTCAACCTCCTTGCTCTTTCTGATGATACCCTTCATAACACATCCTCACCCTACCTCTCCAGCTTCACCTCATGCAATTCTTTGCTTAGAACTTTAAGTTTCAGTGATAATAATTCTGACGTTCTTCATCAGACCATGCAGGATTATCTTGTAAAATATTTGATTATGGTTACTCATAGCATACAGAGTATCAAATAATTATTTACTTTTCTCTATCAACCTGTGACTTCTTTGAAGGGAGGTTACATATTTACATGACTAACATAGTGCTGGGAGTAGAATAGCACTCAAGCCATGTTTGTGTGATTGGATTGGATCTAGTTTTAAAATTATATAGTTGATGTTGATATGAAATCATCTTTGGAACAGAGGAGAAAGAGAACAATTCTGTCCTTAGATCCAAAGTCGCCTGCAGGTAGCACTAATGCTCTAAATTTATCCTTGAGGGATAGGTAGGATTTTAGTTTCTGTACAGCTAAAAGAGGTCATTCCAAAAAAGAGAAATAGCCTGAACAATGACATAAGGTATGTACATGGTAGCAGGCCTATAGATGGTCTATAGTGCCAGAACATAAAACTAGAATTTTAAGGGATATAGACTAAGAAATACAGGTAGGTAAAATAAGAGCATGATGATAGAATTGGAGGCAATAACAATTAAGTGTGCACTGATTTATACATTTATGGATGGAGTTTAGCTCTATTTCTGGTAAGTAAAAAAATGTTTTCAGTGTGGTCAAACTTACTTCTAACTAGAGAAGTAGCATTAGCCAAGTTATGTTTGTTCCTAAGTACAGTGACTCAAGAAACTGTGAGGTTTGCCATTAGATTTATAAACACGATGGTAAAGCCTGCGTTCTAGACCTGACAACTTTCATAACTAATGTGATGAATATTTACATGCCAAGAGACTTCTGACTTAATTTTCAGTCTTTTTCTCTTCCACGTGGTTGATCAGATTGAGTTTTAGCAGTTGTAACATGCCAATGAACCCTGGCATTTAAGTTAATAAGGTATAAATGAAGATGTAGCCTGTTCTCTGAATGGTTGTAACAGCATGCTGGGTTTCATTAATCATGAAGCAGCTCATGTTGGGACTGAACAACAAAGGAAAATACAAACAATAGTGGAGAAGAGAAGGAAAGGATGGTGCTTCTTTTAAACGTGTGAATATATTTATGACAATAAATGACATATGAATATTCGTAGAATATCTGAAAGGCTTTGTGTTGCAATTGTCCTAGAGGAGTCATGATATACAATGTTTTTAAAGATTAAATTCATAGCCAACTATTATCTTAACAAAATAAAAAGTAAATTGAACAATTCTGAAAAATTAAACTTAGGATAACAATGCACATTTGTTTTCAAATTATTTCACTATTTAATGATTTTATTCTTGCATATTATGCAATACTTTCATGAGACTTGTTTCGAATTTAAATTTTGCTCCAGAAAAACACTTATATAACTTTCTTTATTCTTTATACTTATTTAAAATGCTTTTTCAAATCCTTAAATAATTATTGCTCAAATGTATTTTCTTTAGATGATCCAAAATTAATATTTTTTAAATAAGTAAGTAAATATATTTTTAGTTTCCCAGTAAAAAAGTAAGTTTCTCTGTGTCTTTAGGTCAAGTCCAGTTTCCAAACTACCCTATCCTTAGGAAAATATTATTTTTTTGACCTATTTATCTGGCTTCTGAAAGCAGGTAGATATGGCAAAGAATGTAGAGTCATGGGAAAGCAAAGTCACTCATGTCAATGGTTTGTATTGGAGGGGAGTGAATTTGATTTGATACAGAGAGCCTGAATTCAGAAACTAGGAATTGGTTCCACTATTCAAGAACACAGCTAAAGAAAAGTTCACACTATTGCCTCTTTGAGTAATGACTTATTTGAAGCTTCATATACTGGGGATACACAACACAATTCCTCTAGGATTGGCCGTCTCACTGACTTACTTCCTCATTGCATCTACTTTATTTTCAACATTCCCATCATTTTCATAAGAAAGGAGAAAGTAAACTCTTCAAATTCATTTAAAACAATGGCAACTCTACAGAGACAAAAGTAGGCAAATACAAAACTATTAGACAAGTAAATGTGAATGTAGAAAGGTTAAAAATGAAGGGAAAATACATTTTTCTCCAGTAAACCTGAAAATCAAAAAGATTTGGAGAAAACACATAAAGAAATTTATTACCAAAACAGAAATAGAGACATAATTTTGAAAAAATTAGTGAATAAATGATAAGAAAAGTTGAAGTAAGCATAATTAGGCTGCTAAAACAAAAAGAAAAACATAACACCTAAAACAACAAAAATCAAACCAAACAACAACAGCAAAATCTTAAGATGTTATAAAGCAAAGATAGGGAGAAATAAAATAAATAAAAATGGATCTAAAAGCTATCAATTATTATTATGGAAATTTAAAAAGTCATTGAAAAGCACAAAGAATATACCTGTATGTATGTGTGTATATATGTGTGTACACATATTATTTTTGTTTTCCAGTTATTCTTCACTATTTTAATTGTATGTAACAGTTCACTGTACTTGTCTATGTATGTATACATGTGTTTGTTTATAACTAAAACTCAGTTGCTAATACTGAGGAGGAAGGAGTAAAGGAGATACTAACAATGTGTGTGACATTTCATTCCTTAAAGAAAAGCAAACCAGTAGCATATTTGGGAAAATGACAATATTTGTTTAAAGTGTGTTAGTAGGATCACCAGTTGTTTTATCTTCTTACATTTCTGTGTACTTGAAACTATAATTTAATATTGATAACAAATAATGAAAAACACAGTGTTAAAAATTTGAATGAGTATACTTTTCTTTTTTGTTTTTTTGAGTTGGAGTCTCACTCAGTCTCCCAGACTGGAGTGCAGTGGCCGCTCCTGGCCACCGCAGCCTCAACCTGCTGGGCTCCGGAGATCCTTCCGCCTCAACCTTCCGAGTAGCTGGAACTACAGGTGCGCGCTACCACGCCCAGCAAATTTTTTGATTTACTGTAGAAATGAGGTCTCACCAAGTTGACCAGGTGGGTCTCAAACCCACGGGCTCAGGCAATTCACTCACCTCGGCCTCCCAAAGCACAGGATTACAGGCTGAGCCACCGAGCCCAGCCGAGTATACTTTTCTTAAGTAGGGCAGTTATACAACTAATGTTTTCCAGACAATTAAATCTTTTCCACTAAAACAAGAAAATACAGTAGAAGTCTAAAATTATTTGTGTGTGAGAGAGTGTGTGTATGTAATATCTGATTAGTTTATAATATAAACATACTATTACTAATATATGAATGTATTGATGTGTAAATATATTTATGTATACATATAGAAGTGCAAATATACATGCGAAAGGAAGAAAGAGAGAGAGAGAGAGAGAGGAAGAGATAATAATAATAATCTCCTCTTCCATTCTTCAGGCTGGAATGACAGACACAGATAAAGACAGGTACAGAGTTAACAAGAAATGTTCCCCCTCCCCAAGGTAACTCTACAACTTTAAAGCATTTTAGCAATCTCTTTTCTGAGTGACTACTTCTTTTTTATTTACTGCAAAACTTTGTTCTCTATCTTCAAAATGAAAGACTACCAGAAACTCTGTTGTTTCAAATTACATCAGCATAAGTGTAATATTTTACTCTTACCTGGAGGTTCTATTTGGCTTTCAAACAGAGAAATTCTTTGATTTCCAATCTTGACATCAAATGTCAGATAAGGGGTTTCTAAAGACACCATTCCACATCATCATAAGTTTTCAGTTTTCAAAGAAATTTAAGACAAGGTTTCTTTTGCAGTCCCAAACTAGTAAGACCCCTTTACAAACAGCCCTACTTTGATTTGAGCCAATCAAAACACTTCATTTAAATTGTACCTGCTCTCAAGCCTTCCCTCAAGTCTCACAATTGCCTCATCTTTTCCAGTTTTTGGTGCAATGCTCCATGTTGGCTTTAGAGTGTGCTTTCTTTTGTTGTAAAAGGTCAATATGCCTAGCTTTCTTAGACTACAGGTTTGTCCCTAAAATTCTCAGACTAATTGGGGTGGGAATAGAAAGATAAGATCAATCTCATTCACTAATCAAATACAGACATCCTAAATAGTTGTTCAAAAAAATGAAGTCACAAAAGAAAAAACAAATATTGTTTATGGCATAGAAGGATGAATCAAGTTAGAAAATCTGACAATGTAATTGTCAAATTAATAGATTTTTTTTTTAAAAGGCTATTTCAATAAATGCAGAAAAGCACTTAATATAATTCAATATTCATTCATGATATTAAAAAATATAGATTCTAGACTGGGCAGAATGGCTCACACCTGTAATCCCAGCACTTTGGTAGATGAAGTGGGAGGATTGCTTGAACTCAAGAGTTCGAGACCAGCCTGGGCAACATATTGAGACATCTCTACCTCTACAAAAAAATTCAGGCTGGTGTTGAACTTTTGGTCAACATAGTGAGACTTCATCTCTACAGAAAAACAAAAAATTAGCCAGAGTGGTGGCGTTCACCTGTAGTACCAGATACTTGGGAGGCTGAGGCAGAAGGAACACCTGAACCCAGGAGATTGAGGCTGTCGTGAGCCATGATTGTGCCACTGCACTCCATCTTGGGCGACATAATGAGATTCTGACACAAACACAACAAATTCTTAGCAAACTTTGAAACAAAACAAACTTCATTAACATAATTCAGGCCATTTAATATTTGTTGCCAACATCACTAATAATATGCTATGAAATAATTCCCACTAAATTTAAGAGTAAGACATGGATGCCCTATTTCATTGTTACTATCACATATTGTCTAGAGTAGTGCAATGAGACAATAAAAAATTAAAAGTTAAAGACATACACATCAAAAAGGAGAAAAATATAATTTTTAATATAGTAAGACCTTTGAAAATATTATGATGAGTAAGTAAACTGAATATATGATCAACATTTAAAATTAGATAATTTTTATATATCAGTAGTTGAAAATATATTATTAAACTAGAATAGAAAATTTGCAAAATATGAGAATTAAATCTATCCTAATACATGTAAGATCTTTTTTGAGAAATACACAAACATTTAAAAAGCCTGTATTAAATGAAAAAAATGAAGATATTGATTTTCTTATATATCTTTATATTTAATGAAATACTTTTTAAAATTACAAACATGTTTTCATTTTAATTGAAGCTTAAGAAGCTGGGTTTAAATTTTATATAAAAATATGTGGTCAAGGATAGACTAGATAGATTTGTAGAATAAAATATGGAACTTTCCTTGTCAAATTTCAAGATATGCTATAAAGTTTAGTAATCTAAAAAAATGTTATTGTGGAATAAGCACAGAGAAAAAGATCAATGGTACAGAAAAAACATCCTAGAAACAGACCCACACATTTAGAGAAACTTGATCTATGATGAAGGTGAGTTTACAAATCAGAGATAGTTTATGCAATAAATGGTTCTGAAACAATTAACTATTAAAATAGAAGATGGCCTTCCTTTAATACTCAATCTGGTTTTGTTTAGAAATAAAATATGTCACTTTTTCCTTCCTTTATGGACAACTTTCTAAGCCTGATGATAGTTTCAATGCACCCTTAATGAAAGAAGTAAAAGGCATGGTCTCCAGGTTATCTGAAGTCTATATTTACTATCCCCAATCTTTTGAGATGATTCTGAGTTTGGAACTGTGCCTGTGTTTCAAGTTGCCAAGAGTCTGTTTTCCAGATGGTAAGATCATAGGACATTATTATATTTAGGATTAGAATCTTACAGCCTTTTTTTAGTAGCTCTTATTAAATCAAGGCACTGTAACTTTTACTCTCACAGAACATTGTATACAATAATTTTTTTAAATAAGAATGACCAGAAGGCTAGGCAGGTAAAATTATTTGCACTATTTGACACACGTGTGGATGAAAGAATAAATAGTTCTATGTCTTCTGACTCTATCTCAAGTTTTTCCACACTAAACTACACATACTATTTTAAAATCAGTTCATACCTATAATTTGCAAAGAAAAAATGAACAATGCTCTGCGTATCTCATGAAGGTAGAAAGGAGGTAAGGAGAGAAGACTGCCTCTTGAGATTAAGGATAAAACTACTCAGGATGGGACTGTCTTGAAGAAGTGGCAGGATAGGGTGTCTGGGCTCAGATCAGCAGCAATTCTGCCATCTGGAAGCTTTAATTTCCTGCAGCTCATCTCTTTCAAAAAGCTGCTCATCTTTTATTGTAAACGTAGCTTTTCTGCTGTCCTGGCAACTGTGTACTTGGCATGTGGGCTGCCTCTGGCTATGAAGTTATTCTTGTCAGATTACCTCCTTCCTCACACAGCCTGGCGTTGATGGAGTGGGTTAGGGTTAGGTGCAGACAGCAGGAGAATGAGCTGAGGTCAGAGAGAGGTGGGCTATTACTACTCACAGGCTCCATTTCATAAAGATGTGAGGAGCAGGTGAGAGATAGCATCTTGGGGAGAAACCACAATTATAGGCAGGAAAAGCCTACAACCAAACTTTTATATACAGAGAACGGGGGTGGCGGTGAAGAGGAGAGGGAAAGAAATTGAAAATCAAATTACCAAGAAACAATATTAAGACTAGAAAACAAACAACAATAGCAGCAAAAGAAATTTGGTGCTTAACCACAAATTATGGGGCATAATCTTGAGGCCAAAAACATAGCTTTAGGTGACTTCAAAGACCTCAGACAAGGAGAAAAGGGGAACTCTGTAAAGTAGAAATATTGTCTGGACCATTTGTTTAAGATACTTGACTTGAAAAACATTTAAATAGTGTCTTTGTTTTGCTTACAACACTTGTTCTCCTTATAAACAGGTAGGTAGATAGATAGGTAGATAGACAGACAGATAGACAGATAGCTGTGTATACTCGGTTTTCCCCGTCCACAGAGTACTGGTGTCAGAAATCTCGTGGATACCAAAATCCATGGCTTCTCAAATTTTTTACATAAAATGGCATAGTGTTTATACTTTATCTCTAGATTACTTGTCACACCCGATACAGTGTAAATACTATGCAAATTGATTTTATAATGTATTGATTTTTTACTTTTTTTTTCCTTTTTTCGTATTATTTTTATTTTTTTCTTTCCTGAATAATTTTTATTCATGATTGGTTAAATTTGTGGATGCAGAATCTACAAATCCAGAAGGCAAACTCTACATATTTATGTATGATAATAATGGCAAACATACATATATATGCATATATGTGATATAATTAAATAAACAGCAGATATAGGAAACATTTTCCAAAGTTGTTCCCATAAAAATTCTGACTTGAAAAAAAGTTGATTTCTTTGGGGACTCACATGAGTTGAATGCTTTCTGGCTGTCAATAAACATTTAGAATCTAACTAAAAACAAAAAGTAACTACAAAGAAGCATGAGACTAAGCTCCTCCAAAAACTGCAAGCTCTACCATAAAGAATCACATATAAATGTACAGCACATTTATTTTTATAATTAATTAAGGATATAAAAATGTTTTAACTATGCAAACATTTTTACTTTTAGGAAACATGGTATTTTAAGTATTTTAATTGATTTGTTCCCTATATCAATTGAGATTTAAAAAATGTTTTTTTTATTTTAAAGATGTGGGGTACAATTCAGGGTTAGATATACAAACGTTCATTATACAGGTATAATGATGAGGTGTGCCTCCCCTCCCCAACAGTTTCTCACTACTGCCAATCCCTCCCCATCAATTTCCCACTACTTCCAATCCTTCTCTCATAGTATTACGATAATTGTTCAAGGTCCACTTATGAGTGAGAACGTGTGATAATCAGTTCTTTGTTTCTGTGATAGATCACTCAGTATTATAGACTCGAATTCCATCCAAGCTGCTGTGAACTTCATAATTTTGTCTTTCTTTATGACTGCATAATATTCCATGGTACATTTCCGTGTTTATGTACCATTTTTTTAATACAGTCCTCTTTCAATGCGCAGCATGGTTGATTCCATGTTTTTGTTATTGTGAACAATGCTGCAATAAACATGCATGTGCAGGTATCTTTTTCATAGAGTGATTTGAATTCCTCCGGGTATATTCCCACTAGAGGGATTGTGGGGTCATATGAAGCTCGATATTTAAATCTTTTGGGAGTTGCCAAACTGTTTTCCATAGAGGCTAGACTAGTTTACAATCCCATTAACAGTGTAGAAGTGTTCCTTTTTCTGTGCATCCTCTCCAGCATCTGTTGTTTTTGGAGTTATTGATGATGGCCATCCTGACTGAAGATTCTTAATTGTAAGCATCTGACATTGGTTTTGGATAATCTAAACAGAAATAAATTTCAATTAAATAAAACTTTATTAGTTCCCACAAATCATGGTGGATCTCTGGACTCAACTCTGGGAACTATGTAGTCAACAGTAACATCCAAAGTTGTATCACATAGGAATTGCATAAACACTTCTTTGTTAATATCCTTGTCTTAGCCCATTTTGTGTTGTTATAGCAGCATACCTGAGACTGCCTAATTTGTAAAGAATCTTATTTCTTACAGTTTGGGAGGCTGGAAAATCCAAGGTTGAGGGGCAGAATCTGGTGAAAACCTTTCTTGTTGCATCATTCCATGATGGTGGCCTACAGAGCACGAGAGCTAAAGAGGAAGTGGGGCCAAACTTGCTTTTATAAAAGTGATAACTGATGAGGAATCCTATCATGATGGCTTCCCTTGTCTTCACATAAGGAACATTTTAAAAAGTAAAGCTCTTTGTCTGTGCTCCAAAATTGTCTGTTTCAATACAAATGATATTTCCTAAATTACCTTATTAACTAGTTTGAATAGTCTGAATGTTGTCATGTCTGAATTTAACATTATATTCTTATTAACACTGAAATATTCTTGTATTAAAGTCAATTCTACTCATGTCCCACATCTACTAACATTATCTGTATCTGCTCTTAAAATAGTATCGCTATGCCCCCCATAGTCCACTTCAAAACATCCTTACATATAAGGAAGACAAAAAAGAGCAAGAAGGTATCATAGAATACTCAAGCAACTATTAAAACGGAGTGTGATGTGTCATAGAGTTATGTAACTGTTTTCATATAAAATTTACCTTTGAAAATTATGCATAATAATCATTGCTCAAAGATGTATAGCATTTTATTAAAATTAAAGTACATTTGTGTAGTTCACAAATTTAAGAAATGAAATTGTGCTTCAGTGGCCAGCATACATCATCTCATAAATAGAAACTATTAAAATAGACACCTGGAAAGCTAGCTTGTCTATTGTTATAAAAAAAAAAACAACCCTCCATTTAAATAGATATTATATAGCATGTACCTATAATATAAGGAAAGTTTTTACACTATTATTGATTATGATCATTAAATACCATAACTGTTTGATGATATCAT
Source organism: Tarsius wallacei (assembly GCA_963574415.1). Classification (NCBI taxonomy): domain Eukaryota; kingdom Metazoa; phylum Chordata; class Mammalia; order Primates; family Tarsiidae; genus Tarsius; species Tarsius wallacei. Next base: position 2,919 of record CAUYQG010160540.1, on the reverse strand, counting down.
ACATTTATATAGTGCCTTCTAGTTCATACAATAATTAATAAAGCTATTTAACATGTTACATGTAAAACATTATCTACTTGGATAATGTATTTCAAAGACAGTATTCATAGGAAAATCATGCATCATATGAACTGTTTTGAGTCACCATTTTAAAATGATTTATGATCTCCAAACACTTTCCTAAGAATTGTGGCTCCTTAGGGTTCTAAAGTAATGTACCAGGATAGATACTTAATGGCCTGAGTAACTTGAGAAAATGTATTAATTATTATAATATTACTAACCTAATATTAAACACAGGATACCTGATGACACTACAATTGTGGCATCAACTTTGTCTAGGCCTTACACACAGAGAGAAACACTTGTAAAAACTTTTTTAAAAACACATATAATTTTACATAAATTAAAATATTGTCTTTACATTTCTCCTAATTTCATTCTCTTTCTACACATCAGCCATATGGAGTATCTATTTGTGATTGTCCTGACTGGGTCACAGAAAAAAAGAAGGATACGTATATTTTTGTTCTACATTATAGTTCACTAAATTTCTGTTAGACTGTGCAACTCGCCTATGGTTAATGTAACATTTTTGTAGAGTTAAACCTCTGCAACATTTGAAGTTCATACTACTTGTATTCACAACACATGCAAAGTAAAGTGGGAATTAATGCATATGCTATAGTGTAGTTATCTTAAATAAAAATCTGTAATGAGAGATATTTGTATAGGTATATTAATCAAATTTGAAGAAAAGGACAAATAGACAGTAAATAACTGCTATTATGTCCTGATTGATCTGTTTTGAAGGAAATATGTAAGGAGAGAAGAGGTAATATAGTGTTAGAATTAAGTACTCTTAATCCAGAGTTTGTTTACATTGTATGACTTCTCCCAGTTTGTTACCAGATCTGTAATAATAGAAATAATAATAATTTTTCCCTGGTATATTTTTTGTGAGAATAAAGCAAAACAATACATGAAAAATAGTAGAAAACCGCATGGTGAAACTATAATGTTTTAATGTCAATAAAAGCATTCACAGACTATACAAAATAGAAAACAACAAAATAATTGTCTTATTTATAATATCCTTTGTTGAATAAAATCTTAGATATTGTCTTTGATCTGAAAATGAAGCTAGGAAAAATTTTATTCCATATGTTAATGGTAATTTTTAAAAATATAAGTTTTCTAATGCATAGTATTTTGAATTGTTCTTCACTTCCTTTAAATAAAGGTTAAAATAAATTAGCGTAAATTTCTTGCTACTGCTAATCTCTTACCAAAAGGGCTCTCCCATTAATAACTTAGGAACACAAGCCACTTCCATACAAATAAAAGAGAGTTAAGGAAAATAGAAAATGTATATGATTTACTCAAGCTGAAAACCCCCTCAATTTCATGACCAATTAAGCATGAAAATTGCTTAAAAATATTATGGTTTCAAATGAATAGATTTCACTCAGGAATGCAAATTGAGGCTCAGAGGACCTTAAAACATATGGGAGGTCATAATTATAGACTCTGGGCTAGAATTAATAGATTCTATGTGAATATTTTTTCCAAGTACAATTCAATAAACAGTATAGAAACTTGGGAATGGACATTTAAAAAATTTTACCCAAGCCGGGCTCGGTGGCTCAGCCTGTAATCCCGCGCCTTTGGGAGGCTGAGGTGAGTGGATTGCCTGAGCCCGCGGGTTCAAGACCCGCCTGGGCAACTCAGCGAGACCTCATCTCTACAGTAAATCAAAAATCAGCCGGGCGTGGTTAGCACACGCCTGTAATTCCGGCTACTCGGAAGGCTGAGGAGGAAGGATCGCCGGAGGCCAGCAGGTCGAGGCTGCGGTGGCCGGGAGCGGCCACTGCACTCCAGTCTGGGCGACAGAGTGAGACTCCAACTCAGAAAAAAAAAAAGAAGAATGATGTTAACTAGTTTTTCTTTTGTAGCTATCCTTTACCAGAATGAGGAAACGCCTTCCTATCTTTCTATTCCTAATTTACTAAGTGTTTTTTAAAGAAGTTTCTCAAATGCTTTTTCTGCATCTATTAAGATGAGCATGTGGTTTTTGGCCTTTATTTTTTTCATATGTTTATGATATTATTTGTTTTTGTATTTTTTTTTTTTTTTTTTGAGTTGGATTCTCACTCCATCGCCCAGGCTGGAGTGCAGTGGCACACTCGCTGCCACCCCAGGGTCGACATGCTGGGCTCCGGTGATCCCTCTGCCTCAGCCTTCCAAGTAGCCAGAACTACAGGCATGCGCTACCACACCTGGCTAATTTTTGATTTATTGTAGAGACGAGGTCTCGCCAAGTTGCCCAGGCTGGTCTCGAACCAATCCACTTGCCTCAGCCTCCCAAAGTGCTGGGGTTACAGGCTGAGCCACCGAGCCTGGCCTAATTTTTGGATATTAAATTACCTCAGCCTGGCCTAATTTTTGGATATTAAATTAACCTTGCATTTCTGGGATAAATCCCACTTAGACGTGGTGTGTAATCCTTCTTATATGTTGCTAGATTTGGTCTGCAAATATTTTGTTGAGAATTTTTGCATCTATATCTATAATGGATATTGGCTAGTATTTTTCCTTTCTTGTGATTTTTTTTTTTTCAGGGTAATACTGGCTTCATAGAATGAGTCAAGAAGCATTTTCTCCTCATCTAACTCTTCTAACTTCAAAAATTAGAACTTTTAAAAATTAACATTTAAATAAAAACACCAATCTTTTTCAAACTCTTCCAAATAAATTGAGAAGGGAACACCTTCTAACTCATTTTATGAGGTCAGTGTTAGTATACCCAGATAGCAAAGCCAGACAAAGATACTACCAGAAAAGAAAACTACAGGTTCTATGAATATAGATGCAAAAATCATCAACAAAATATTAGCAAGCTGAATCCAACAGCACAGG
>CAUYQG010160535.1:0-49923 GCA_963574415.1 Tarsius wallacei | reverse complement strand
TTAATGGCAGTAAATACCTGTCTGGGGATGGGGGGACACTCCTTATCAACAAGGGTGCCTGAACGAGACATATTTGTGTACCTAACCCTTAACTGTACCCCTCAATATCACAATAAAAAAATATTATATATATAAAAAAATTAAAAATAAATAAAAAATAAAATAAAATATAAGCAATAGATAAAAAAAAAGAAATTCAGCTGGTAATTTTTTATTAAAATGCCCTTAATTTTTTTAATTCTTTCTTTAACAAAGATGTGGGGTACAATTCAGGGTTAGGTATACAAACGTTGATTGTGCAGGTACCCTTGTTGATGAGGTGTGCCCCTCCCTCCCCTGACAGTTTCCCACTACTGCCAATCCCTTTCTTATAGTATAATTGTTCAAGTTCCGCTTATGAGTGAAAACATATGGTACTCTGTTCTTTGAAAGCATTTATTGTAAAAATGTGGAAAAATATTAACCAATAAAAACAAAGCAATCTTTGTAATGTACATCATACAATAGGTAACGAGATCACACTAACGAAAACATTTGGACTACACCCTACAGAAGAACTGCTCAGCCTATTTCCCCCATATTGATCACATTCGCTCAACCTAAAATCTGCTTTATTTCTGGTGATGCTGACTGGTCATCCACCAGCTTTGTGCATCTCAAAGCCTGCAGCACAGGCCTTGGCCCAACTGGCTAACACACGAAGTGAGCGGCATCAGCTAGGTTCACATACCACCCTAGACCAGAAGGAGCAAGCAGTTCTGAGCTGCTCATGGCCTACTGAACTTAGTTTTATCACTGCGTGCCCTGCCAGCTATCCTTGAAAGGGAGGAGTTAGTCATGTTGCATCTAGAAAGAATGGGAAAAGTGGCTGGGCACAATGGCTCATGTCTGTAATCCCAGCACCTTGGGAGGCTGAGGCGAAAGGATTGCTTGAGCCCAGGAGTTCGAGACCAGCCTAGGCAACCCAGAGAGACCTTGTCTCTGCAAAAATAAAAAATAAATTAGAAAGAACGGGGAAAGAAAAACAGGAGAATAGGGCAGGATTTTCAAAATCACTAGCATGTTAAAGTGAGAATTCTAGTCATGGCTAGACAGCCTTGTAAGGAGCTCTTCTAATGAAGTTTTACCAAATACTTGGCTTTCTTTAATGCAATTAATAATTTTTAAAAACACTTTATTTAAAAAAATTTAAAAATCAGACTAAGCATGGTGACTTTCACCTGTAATCCCAGCTACTCTGGGAGGATCACTGGAGGCCAGTGATACACACACACACACACACACACACACACACACACACACACATATATAACACATATGTGTATATATACATATAAATATAAAACATATGTATATATGTATATATAAAATATATTTCTTATATATATTCAGGAAAATGATATTAAATTATATAAATTTATATGTATAAACAGTCAAGAAAATTACAAACTAGATGTAAAGACAGTGTAACAGAGATAGATTAGGACCATCTCAGGCAATCAGTCACAAACCATCTTAACCTAGAACACTCCTCATACGTTTTCCATCTCTATACTTTAGTCGTTTTCAGGATGTCATACACATGGCAACGTTTTGAGTCTGACCTCTTTAACTTAGATTAATGAATTTGAGACTCATTCACGTAATCGCATGTATCAGTAGTTCATTATTTTTATAGTTGAGCAAATATCTCAGCTATCTGGACATATCACAATTTGTTTATCCATTCGCCCTTATAGGGCATTTGCCTTGTTTGCAATTTGTGGTGATTATGAGTACAACATAAATATTCATGTACAGGTTTTTTTGTTCGACCATAAGTTTCCATTTCTCTGGTTAAATATTTAAGGGTGAAACTGCTGGGTCATCCGGTCAATGTGAATTTAACTTTGTAAGAAATTGCCGCCGGGCACAGTGGCTCATGCCTATAATCCTAGCACTTTGGGGGGTGGGAGAATTGCTTGAGCCCAGGAGTTTAAGACCAGCCTAGGCAACATACTGAGAACTCATGTCTACAAAAAAAAAAAAAATCAAGGAATTAGCCAGGCATGGTGGCGCTCGCCTGTAGTTTCAGCTACTTCGCAGGCTGGTAGAAGGATTGGCTGAGCCCAGGAGGTCGAAGCTGCAGTGAGCCACGATCATGCTACTACACTCCAGCCTGTGTGACAGAGTGAGACTTCGACTCGGTAGGAAGGAAGGAAGGAAGGAAGGAAGGAAGGAAGGAAGGAAGGAAGGAAGGGAGACAGAGAGAAAAGGAAGGGAGGAAGGGAGGGAGGGAGGGGAAAGAGACAGAAAGAATAGGAAGGAGAGAAAGAGGAAGGATGGAAGGGAGAAAAAGAGGGAGGGAGGGAGGGAAGGAGGGAGGAGAGAAAGAGAGACAGAGAAAGAAAAGGAAGGAAGGAGAGAGAGAAAGAGGAAGGAAGGAAGGAAGGAGGAAAGAATTGCAAACTGTTTTTCCAGCATGGCTGTAACCAATTAGCAATCCTACCTGCAACGTGTGAAAATTCCAGTTGCCCTGAGAGCTAACCAACACACTTGGTATTGCCAGGTTTATCTGGTTGGTTTTTTAACCACCTAGTAGGTGTGTAGTGGTATCTTTTATCATTTTAATTTGCATTTACCTAATGAATGATAATGTTTAACTTCCTTCCATGTACTTATCTGTTATCCATATATCTCATTTGGTACAGTGTAGACATCTTTTTGGCCAATTTATATAACTGTTTGCTCCTTATTGAGTTTTGAGAGCTATTTATATATTCTAGATATGTTTCTTACCAGATATGTGCTTTTTAAATATTCTCACCCAGTCTGTAGCTTATCTTTTTATTTCTTAGCAGTGACTTGCTTAAAGCAAGAGATTTAAATTTTGACAAAGTCCATTTATCAGTTTTTCCTTTACTGGTCAGGCTTTTGGTATGATATCTAGAAAGATTCTGCCCAACCCTACATCACAAAATTTTTCTTCCATCTTTTTTTCTAAAATTTGTATGGCTTTGTTTTATGATTAGGTCTATGACTCATTTTAATATTTGCAAAAGGTGTGAGGTTTAGGTCTAGGTTCTTGCTTCGTCAATGGATGTTCTATTATTCCAGCGTTTGTTGAAAAGACCCTATCCCCATTGAATTGCTTTCCACCTTTGTCAATCACCAATTGTCCATATTTCAGTGGTTCTAATTCCGCACTCTATTCTGTTCCATTTATCTGTGTGTTTATCCTTTTGCCCATACCACATTCTCTTGATGACTATGGCATTATAGTGAGTATTCAGATCAGGGAGTTTGAGTCCTCCAACAATTGTAATTCCTTTGTCTTTCCATAAAGATTTTAGAATCAACTAATTTACATCTACAAAAACCCTAATATTTGGGGTTATTTTGCATTGAATCTATATTTCTCTGGGAAGGACGAACACCTTAATTATATTGAGTCCTTCAACCCATGAGCAAAGTGCATTTTTTTCATTTATTTAAGTCTTTGTTGATTTTTTCCACAAACATTTTATCATTTTCAGCATACCAAACCTGTATGTATTTTGTTATCTTCATAGTTATTTCATTTTTTGGAGCTGTTGTAACTGGTCTTGTTTTTGCTATTTCTATGTGCAGTTGTTTGTTGCTAGTACACAGATAAATGAAAGAGTTTGTATTTCCCATATGTCTTGCAACATGCTGAACTCATTAATTCTAGGAGTTTTCTAGAAGATTCCTTGGGATTTTCTGTGTAGACAATTATGTCACCTGTGGATGGAGACTCTTTTATTCTTTCCAATATAGATGCTTTTCTCTCCTCTTGCCTAATTATGGCTGGGACTTCCAGTATAATATTGCCTTATTCCTGATCTTAGGGGGAAAGCATTCAGTCTTTCACCATTAACTGTATTAGCTGTAGGTTTTTGTTAAGGCCATTTATCAGATTGAGGAAATGTCCCTCTATTTCTAGTTTGTTGGAATTTTAAAAAGCGTGAGTAGATGTTGAATTTTGTCAAATGTTTTTCTGCATCTACTAAAATGATCATGTATTTTTTTTCTTCGTTAATCTGTTAATATGGTGTTTATATTGACTGAATTTCAAATGTTGAATCAGCCTTCATTCCTGAGATAAGCCCTACTTACTCAAAAGGTGTTTTCCTTTGTATACATTACTAGATTCAGTTTGCTAATATATTGAGAATTTTTGTATGCATGTTTATGAGGGATATTGGTCTGTAACTGTCTTTTCTTGCTATACATGTGTCTGGTTTTTACATTAAGATAATGCTAGCCTCATAAGATGAGCATCTTTTTCTGTTGTTTTTCTCTTTTTGGTTTCATTAATTTCTGCTCTAATCTCTTACTTTCTATCTTATTCTTGTTCGAGGTTTAGTTTGCTCTTCTTTTTCTAGCTTCTTAAGCTCTCTTATAGTCACTATTTATATGGTGTATGCTTCTTTCATACTCTTATTTTCAACCTATTTGTATCTTTGAACCTAAGGTATGTCTCATACTCAGCATATAGTTAGATATTGCTTTTCTATCCAGTTTTTTAATCCACTGATTCTTTCTTCTACCAACTCAGTTCTGCTATTGAGTCTAATGAATTTTAATTTCAGTCATTGTACTTCTCAATTATGAATTTTCACGTAATCTATTGTTATAATTTCTGTTGAAATTCTCTACTCATTGAATCATTCTAGCCATACTTTCCTTTATTTAAATATGATTTCCTTTAGTTCTCTGAACATTTTATAATACTTGAAGTCTTTGTCCTCTAAATCCAACATTTGAAACCAAGAGATTGTTTCTCATGATGGCTTTTATTCCTGAACATGGACACACTTGCTTGTTTCTTTTTAGGTCTCCTTTTTTTGTTGAAAACGGAGTATTTAGATAATGTATTATAACAACTCTGGATTCTGAATTTTCCCTCTGAAGGTTGTTGTTGCAGCTGCCTTTTATTTGTTAGTTTGTCACTTTGGTTATTTACCTATACTAACTCTAGGAAATCGATTTCCTCTGAAATATCCAGCTGTTGATGTCTTCTTACTCTTTTTGTTGGTGATGGTATTAAGCCTGCCTTCCTACCATCACCCCTGTGTCTTCACAGTATAATGGTAAGCCAAACACTGGAGAAAAGTGGTGCTTAACCACCTAAAGCCAATAAGTTTCCATCCTGTCAGTGGATCTTTGAGTGGGCAGAGGAGACAATTCAAGGGTCAAGTCTTCTCAGCCATACTTTTTACCATGCTCTTTTGCATCTTCTCTGTATACACACTGCCTTGGGTTGGTCATGACCACAGTTGACTTGAGCACTCTCTTCTCTTGCTATGCAGTCATGCAGGCTCATCAAGAAGTATGCTTGCCCCAACCACCACTGCAACCTCAGATGAGAGCCACTGGCATATTCACTCACATGCCTTCAAGACTGTCGCTTCCACCAACACCACCACTGGGTGTGGGCAGTGCCCAGTGCTCCAAATCCAAACCAGGTGGGCCTCGTTTGAGAAGATCAGGAAGCTGCCAGTCCCCATCTGACAAAACCTGTCCCTGGCAGAACCTCAGTGTGGATTGAACTTGGGGGGTTTGATGGGGTGGAGGAGTAATATAAGCACCTGCAGGTCAGAACCCCACAGATGCCCCTGTTTCTTATCCATTGGTTAGCAGTTCTTCAATATAGACACTTCTCAGTTTGTTGTATGCTTTTGGTCAGTTTCCAAAGTGCTGAATGGTTCCTTTTTTAAAAACTTCCGTCTGGGCTTGGTGGTTCAGCCTGTAATCCCAGCACTTTGGGAAGCCAAGGCAAGTGGATTGCCTGAACCCATGGGTTCAAGACCAGCCCAGGCAACTTGGCAAGACCTCGTCTCTACCATAAATAAAAAATTAGCCGGGCGTGGTAGCGCACGCCTGTATTTCTGACTACTTGGAAGGCTGAGGAGAAAGGATCGCCGGAGCCCAGCAGGTCAACACTGGGGTGGCCATGAGTGTGCCATGGCACTCCAGCCTGGGCGACGGAGTAAGACTCCAACTCAAAAAAAAATTTTTTTGCCCATGTTTATGGTTGCTTTTAAGAACAGAATCTGCCACTCTTCTCACTCAGCCATAGCCAGAGTGAGTCACTAACTTACTTTTAAAAGATACAGAAAAAAGTTCTTAATGACATCTCTATAAGTTGTTCTATTTTTCATGTTGCACATCTAGTTCGTATGTTTGTAAGTAGTATGTACATATTGCTTTTAATTCCACTTTTCTTTAATTTGTTATTTTATATGTTCATTTTAACACAATGGCATAACTCACAGAATGCCATCATGATCCCATTTCATGGACAACGGTGTACTTTTACAAATCTGCATACACGTGAGCCTGTCAATTTTGTATGTGGTTTTGGAAACCAACCTTTTTCTTTTCAGGTTACTCAGAGAGCTATTCACAAGCTTTGTGAAATAAAACTCTTGTCACTGTCTCAGCTTCTTAAAGATCCAGTGAGAGTAATATCTTACAGATTGTGAAGAAATTCTAGCATTCAGAACATATTCCTGACAGGTCTTAAAACCCACACACCTATTATGCTATTGAGTAATGCATATACTAATGCAACAATGAGTAATGTGTATGCTAATGCAATACTTACTTATAAAACCATATTACAAAATGTAACTCTGGCTTAGAATGGTTTGGATACCAGGTGTCTTCATTTGTTTTCTGCTGCTGTAACAGAATACCACAATATGGGTAATTTATAAAGAAAAGTTTATTTGGCTCATGGTTCTGGGGACCAGGAAATCAAAGGGCATGGTATTGGCATCCGGTGAGTACCTTCATGATGTGTCATAATTTGGCAGAAGGGCAAGTGAGCAAATGAGTCAGCAAGAGGAAACTGGGCCAAATTCATCCTTTTTATCAGGAACTCACTACCTTGATAATGGTAACAATCTACTTATGAGGGCAGAGCCCCCATGACCTTATCACCTCTTAATGGCCCCATCTCTTAACACTATTATAATGGCAATTACATTTCAACAGGAGTTTTGGAGGAGACATTCAAACCATAGCACTGGTTATTCTATTCTGCATACAAATTTTCATAATATGTCATACCCTATCTATAATTTCTATGTGTTATTTATTTATCTAGTTTTATCTGTATCTAGTCATCTACAAAGTGAATTGAAAGTATTTATACTGATAATCAATATTGTATGACAACTCTAGAGATGGCTGGATATATGCTGTGTATCACAAAATCAAATGTGATCATTACAATATAACTGTTAACACTTCAACTTTTCAAGACATACTAATCCCATATTGGATAAAAATACTTTAGACTAAAAAGCACCTTAGAGCTGGAATTCCATATTTCCTAAAATTTTATGAAAGAGTGTATTTCCAAAAGTATCAGCTCTCCATTACACACTTACTACTGAACATACTAAAGTCATTGTGCCTTACTTTCTATTTTCCACTCTGTTACAGCATAAATCAAATTGATTTGGTGTGGCCCGGTGGTAGCACACAATAATATACCAGGAAAAAAAGTGTTTCAGGAAAGGCAAAAAGAAACATAAAGAGGTGACAGTTTTATTAAAAAAATCCATATGCAGTAATAAATACATCAATGCTACCTATGGATTTTACAGAAATTTTAAAAAGCCTTTTTATAAAACTCATGTCTTAGCCACCTAAACATATTTCATTAGTGAACAGCTGTTTAAGGTTAAGCAAAATACATTCTTACTGTATTTTAATACATTGACTTACCCAAATCAGTATGTTGCAGGCCTCATTTAAACTCATTTAGTTGGTTTTTTTTTTTCTTTAAATCAATTACACAAACACTGGATAGGAGATATGACTAATGGGAAGTGCCTATGAAACTCAAGAATTGGTCACAAACACTGCAAGGGCCAGCCCACAGTATGACTGCCACAAAAGCCAACAATGTGGATGGAAATTGCAGAATCTGACCACAAGAGCCCTACTGCACTACACACCAGCCCAGGGTGCATCAAGAAGACAGGGCAAAGTTTCAGGTACATGCTAGAGCCATATGCAGAAGGCCAACCCAAATAGGAAGAAGGAAAATTGAATAAAGAGATTGTGTGTATTTTAACACTGAAGAGAGAAAATCAAGGGGAGATTTTCTTTTCTTTTCTTTTATAGTCCAACCAACATTTATTTAATTTAATTTTTTGAGGTTTCATTTTGTTTTATTTTGTATTATTTTTCTTTTTTTTTTTTTTTTAAGATGTGGGATACAATTTACAATTTAAGATTGAATACATAAGTGGTCGATGTACAGGTGAAGTTCGGGCCTCCTAATGGTCCTTACTTCACTTGATTTAGGATTAGGTATCCTTTTGATGTTATGTGAGCCACTCCCCACACCACCACCATCAGCCCCCCAACTCCCTCCCCCCCCCGCACCCCAGTGTCCCTGTACTGCCAATCCCTTTCTAAAGGGAGATTTTCTAATAATCTTTGAATATTTAAAGTGTGGTTAAAATAGGTTCTGTCCCCATGACTCACTACCATCCAGCCTCTCCTCTCTACCCTCTTCCTCCCTGCTAACCAAAACAGATTTGTTTAGGTTGCTGCAGAGACCCCTTGAAGCAGAAGTCCTACCCAAGTCTCAGATGTGTAATCATAATGGGTCTCGAGCAATCATAGTAATTGTATTCCTCGTGACCAGCAATTGACCCGTGTGGCCCATGTGACCATGTGACCTGAGTCTGGCTAATGAGAAGTCAGTTGAATCATACCTTCAGGAAAGTTTTTACTTACCTTTTAAGAAGGAAAGAATTGACTGGTGTGCCTTTCACTCTCTAGTTCTTCCTCTTTCTTACTGCTTGAGGATACAACAGCCAACTCCTGACAAAGAGGTGTCATACATAAGCCAGCACACTAAGAGTAGCAATGCAGAGAGATAGAAAGCATCTGTATCTTTAAAAGACAACTGTGCCAGCTGAACTGCCTATCTATGGATATTTTGCTTATTGAGAAAGACAAGCTCCTATTTGTCTAACCACTGTAGTAAGGTGTCATGTTCATTGCGGTCAAATACACTCCTAGCAGATACTGCCATCATGGGAAGAAAACCACATCTGGTCCTCAGAGATTCTGGAAGACAAAACTGAGACCACACAGTGGGAGATACAAGAAGAAAAATCGGGGGTCAATACAGAAGTCACTTTCTAACAACTAGACTTGCTAGAAAAAAAGTTTGCCTCAGAGACAATGATACTCCATCACAAGCACATTCAGGTAGAAGGTGGTTGACCACCTGAAAAAGAAAATTCTGCACAAATTGAGCCATTCCAAAGTCTCTTTTAACTCTAATTACTATACCATGCCTTTTTTTTTTTTGAGTTGGCGTCTCACTCTGTCGCCCAGACTGGAGTGCAGTGGCCGCTTCCGGCCACCGCAGCCTCGACCTGCTGGGCTCCGGCGATCCTTCCGCCTCAGCCTTCCAAGTGGCTGGAACTACAGGCGCGTGCTACCATGCCCGGCTAATTTTTTGATTTATTGCAGAGATGAGGTTTCGCCTGCCCAGGCGGGTCTCGAACCCGCGGGCTCAGGCAATTCACTCACCTCAGCCTCCCAAGGCGCGGGTTTACAGGCTGAGCCACCGAGCCCAGCTTATACCATGCCTTTATATTGGAAAAGGCACCACTGATATTTGCTAGTCATGTATGAGAATACTGGGTTTAAAACAGTGACAGATGACCAATTATTTTTCTAGACTGTCCAAGGTTAAGAACTATGCTTTCCTAATATCAAATGTCTCGATATTTGGAAATATACAGAATTTTTTTGTCCAAGTTTCTTTCACTTTGGCATTTATATGGAACCTATAAGTGTCTCATGATTCGTTGCTAAATGTTACATTTGAATTAAAGACTGTTTTATTTAAGACAGTTCTGGTCAAATTTCTATTTTGAGAATAAAACTTTGCTCTGAATGAGTCACCTCTCTTGTGATTGCTGAATGCCAGAAGAGCTCATCTTCTGGTATGGCATCTTCTCACAGCTCCAGATATACTATGCTCTATAGCATTTATTAAGTATTTTAATTGTACTCAAGGATACTCCATGAGCAACTCCTTCCATATATTATGACCCAGGTTCTACCTGTGGTCAACAGGGTGGAGGCAATTCTAATGGCCACATTCTAAAAATTCATTGAAGAGTTTAATGTTAAGTTTGACTTACAGGAGGAGACACTGAAGAAATTGCTCGTGAATTTGTCATTTTGACTGCATGTCCACACTCAGATCTCACAATTATTGAGGACCAGCTATGAAAAAGGTTGTTCTTTGCAGAAACTCAAAAACAACTAAAAAGCAAAGCATATTAGGTTAAGAGAGCTGAGAAGCAACAGTAATGATGCCTTTCATTTGTTTGCAATACCTTTCAGTTCATAGGACAGACACTGTTGTTCCAATTTTATAGATGAGGAAACTGAGACCCAGAAAATACAAATAATTGACTACAAACAGGCAGAATGAAATAGTGAATATGGTGCCCTTGCAGACATAGGTTCAGGTCCACTATCCCTTATCTGAAACCCTTGGGGGCACTTGCATGTAGAAACTCTCAAGATTCTAGAGAGTTGATGTAGTGGACCTATCACTTATTAACTAACACCTACATCAAAGTCTTTCTGTGAAATATATTAATATATTTATGTGGCAAAAAATATGAATATTCATACTTCATGACATAAAGATTAGAAAGGGTTTCAAGGTCAGGCTAAAGGGCAGGGTTATCAGTCAGGTAATTGATGTAAATGCTCTTCCCTCTCAGAGTTTTTTGGATTCAGAAGTGCAGAGAAGGAACCACAGACATGTTCCTACCTAGGGAGATGTCGCAAAGTATCGTGGTAGCCAGACCTTGAAAAAGCAGTCGAATTTCAAACATCAGAGAAGTAACATGCTTCTTCTATTAAGGAAATTAAACGAAAGCATGCTGAAAGAACGACATCTCAGGTTATCACAAATTGGCTCAATCTCAAAAACGATTGCCCCAATCCCGGAAGGCCCAGCAGTCCACTAGGGTGACCAACCATGCCGATCTGCCCAGGACTCTTCTGGCTTTAGCACTGAAACTCCTGCCTCCTGGGAAGCCCCCTAGTCCCAGATAAACTGGGACACTTGGTCACCTAGCAGCCCCATGATCCGTTTTCTTTACTGATGAGTGTCTCATTCAGCAGAACTCAGAGTTGTGGTCTGGGTTTGTGCTGCCAACGACAGCCCTCAGCTGTGCCCAGTGTTTCCCAGGGGCAGACCTCATATGAGCTGGACTGAACCAGAGACTGTGGTGTCATTGCAGAGAGGTCTACAGCCCAGGCACTGGGACTCATCTTGGCTGTGCATCTCTGGAGCCAGACAAAAATATTCCACAAATGAGCATCACAAGGATTTCAAGTATAGAACATGAAAAAAGAGCATTTTAAGTCACCTTTTTCCATACAAATAACTCATTCTTGGTAAGGAGACTCTGAATTTGAATAACACCTTTATGAATTATTTGGGGAGTTTTTTGTTGACGACTCTTATTCCAAAGTGTCAAAGAAGGCCAGTTAATCTATATCAAAATGAAAATTTCAGTTGAAAAACTGAATGTTTGCAAATATTCAGATGTTTAATGTCCTGCAATCTCGGCCTTGATGTTGATCATTTGGAATTAAGCTTAGGGTATGAGGCAATGTTCTTAGAGCATATCACACACAAAAATGTAAAGCTGGATCTAATACAGCAAAATGATAAAAGCCAAATCCAGATATCATTCTCTCCAGAAGAAGCAAACATACCAGAACAACTTGGCTAACACCTATTTTTCAGTCATGAGGATTATATTAATTACCCCTGAGTGGTTTTGTCCTTTGTTAATAGTATTTTCCTGTCTCTGGTTTCCCAAGGATGGGGCAAAAACCGTCTCTGGTTATTTTTCCTGTCTCTGGTTTCCCAAGGATGGGACAAGAACTGTCACTATATCCTACACAAACCTGCCTGCGGCCTGGATGTCGGCAGCCTCTCAGAGGCTGGGCTGGTTTAAGCCTGGACATGAGACAGCCCAGCCAAACAGCTTCCTAATCCCAGTGGCTTCACGGAAAGTGTTGATAGAAACTGTTTTAATTCCAGTGCTCATCAAGCTGTACATAGTCTTTAAGTGACACAACCATTATTTACAAATGAGGGTGTGTCTGCCTTGAGACATTTTAGTCGTTTTCAGAAATAATCATAACCACAACCTCAGGCAACATAAGTAAGAAAGACGAAAGAAGATACAGTATACACTAACCAAGCAGGCTTTACAAAGTCTGATGTATTTCATCATTTCATTTTCAAGAAAAGAATTAGTGTCATGGAGCCAACTGAATGAGAAGGGGGAGGAAATTAGAAGACAAAGACTTAATATACTGCAAAATAACCAAGATATTCATAATAGCTAGAATAAAAATAAAATAAAACGGACATCTAAATAATATCCATGGAACTCTTAACATCAAGAAAAGAAGCCCTCCCCACACACATACACAAACACACATACTGATAAAAATAGTACGTTCCCAGAGCGACTTACTATCTTGTTCATTCATTTATCTGTTTATTCATATATACATTTAACAAATATCTGTTCAGGGCCTAATATACATCAGACACTAGAGTAGAGTGTTGAAAATATATGCTTCCTTCCCTCGAAAAATGCACATTCTAGCAGAGGAGACAATCAAATAAAGATAATCAAGGAATAACATAGTGAGTAATTATGTGATTTCAATAAATAACAGCCCTTTCCATTAGAAAAGAACTTCATAACTTACAAGATTCTGCATATCTTTTTGTGTCTTTCTGAGTCATGATTCAGGCATGATTATGATTAAGGCATGTCTCTTAAAAACAGAATATGGTTGGGTATATTCTCCCACACAATCTGAAATTTCCTGTCCTTTCAATGCAGAATTTATTTACTGGTATTTCAATGTATTTCTACCATCTTATTTTGCATTTTCTATTGTTACAATTCTTGCTTCTTTTTCGCCATGTTCTTACATTCTATTTCTTTTTTTTTACTATGTTACCATTTAAAAATTTAACATGGGCACATAATAAAGTCAAAAATCATCAGTGGCTCAATCTTCCTCCCAGGCAAAGTGAAGAACTCTCAGCCTTCCATCCCTATTATTAGCCAGCGTTTTATTTCTACTTTCTTTTTGCCTCTGCCATTACTCAATATTATTGTTACCTTTTTTTGTGTATTTATATCATTGTTTATTATTTTACTTATATATCTACCAATTTTTCGGTTCTCCACTGATTTCCATTTTCTTCATATTGAATTACAGACATAACCTGAAAACTGATTCTTAGATTAACATTTTCCTGTTTTAATCCCCAAATTTCATAAAAGCTAATGTATTTCTGAATACAATGTTTTTGGCTGATGTTTTCATTAAAAAAATTTATGCACACCCCAAATTTTATCAATATTTTAAACAAAACAAAGTGCAAGAAGAGTCTGAAGTTTTATTTTAAATACAATTGGTAGACTGCTAGGATCATGGGGAAGACATATGGAAAAGCCCACCGAGAGTCAACAAAGCATACATCTCATATGTTGGAGAAGCCAAAGAGACGCACCACAGCACTACTTGAAGCAAGTGTTTATTAATAGCTGTATCCACTGTTTTGGGCACCGAGAGTGATGAGTTAAGCATCCATTCAAGCATTTGATGACTGTTACTTATAAGAATTTAATGGTTGTTACTTATAAGGGGGGACCCCAAAAAAACCCCGGAATTATATTTTGGGGGCAGGCCTCTTACGGTACACTCAGAATTTGTTCCTCCAGATCAAATAGTCAATCAAAGTTTTTATCCAGAAATTTTGAGAAGGTTGGGTCAAGATTTGCAGAAGAAATGTCCCAAATTGTGGCAAATAGGTGACTGGGTCTTCAACCATAGCAATGCACCTGCCCATTCTGCACTGAGTGTTCAGCAGTTTTTGATAAAAAACGGCATGACTCCCATTCTCAACCCTTCCTATTCACCTAATCTTGCCCCAAGCAACTTTTTGTTTGTTTGTTTGTTTGTTTCTCTGGTGAAAAAGGTCTTCAAAGGGAAACATTTTGACAACGTGGAAGAGGTGAAACAAAAAAATGGCAGAAGCACTGAAAGGCATCAAAATTGATGAGTTCAAAAACTATTCTGAGCAGTGGAAAATGAATCACAATAGGTGTATTGTATCAAATGGAGGGTACTTTGAAGGTGACTGAAGTTTAAACGTGTAAGAATAAATACATAATTTTTATAAGCAAATTCTGGGTTATTTTGGGTTCCCCTCATATATGTTTTACTGTATTTTAATTGCGTTTTAGGAAAGTGGTTGGAAGTTGGCATGTAATGAGTTAGAATTTTTCCCATTTGAACTAATTTTTAAAAATAGGTTTGGCAGTGTTTTCATTTAGAATGTCTGATTTTGGAGGAGGAATTACGGGAGTTAAGTAAACAATGTGTGTATATTTTTAAGTAACTCTTTCATGGATTCCAAGTTATTATTGGCAATGTCTTCATTATACTTTTACTCTTGACTAACTTAACTGGGTACCCATTCTGGGTGGACTATTTTTTTCTTTCCACAATTTAATGATATTCACAATATTTTGGTATTATTTTTTAGAATTCTGTTCTTAATCTAATTATTACTTATTTGTAGGAATCTGCCTGTCTTGTTTGAATTCTTTTAATATTTTATTTCGAATATTTGTAAACTATCCATCCAAAAAAGAATTAATAAACAAAATATATAAGGTACTCAAACAACTTATTAGCCACACACAAAAAAAATCCAATTTTAAAACAGGCAAAAGACCTGAATAGAAAAGAAGACTCAAAATGACCAATAAGTATATTTAAAAATACTCAACATCACTAATCATCAAGGAAATACAAATCAAAACCACAATTAGATGTTATCTCGCTCCAGTTAGATTGGCTATTATCAAAAAGACAAAAATTAACAGATGCTAACAAAGATGTAGAGGAAGAGAAATGCTTGTATGGTGTTGGTGGAAATTTAAAGTGTAGCCATTAAGAAAAGCAGTATGGAGGTTTCTCAAAAAATGTAAGATAGACCCATCATTTGATCCAGCCATACCATCACTGGGTATATATCCAAAAGAAAAGAAATTAGTATTCACAAGAGATATCTCCACTCCCACGTTTATTGCAACTCTATTCACAACAGCCAAGATATGGAGTCAACTTAAGTGTCTATCAGTGGATGAATGGAAAGAAAATGTGGCAAGCGCACACAGTTGAATACTATACAGTCATTTACAAAGAATGAAATCCTGCCATGTGCAGCAACATGAATGAAACTTGAGGCTATTATAATCAGTGAAATAAGAGCCAGGCACAGACAGACAGATATTGCATGTTCAGACTCAAGCGTGAGAGCCAAAAATGTGAATCTCTTGGAGACAGAGAATAGAGTGATGGTTACTAGTGGCTGTGAAGGAAAAGGGGGAAGGAAGGTTGAAGAGAAGTGGCTAAGGGGTACAGAAATGCAGTTCGATAGAAGGAATAAGTTTTAGCATTCAATGGCACAGTAGAGAAATCAGAGTCGACAATCCTTTACTGAATATTTTAAAATCGGTAAAAGAGAAGAATTGCAATGTTCCCAACACAAAGAAAAAAATAAACATTCTAGATGCTGGATAGCCCAGCTACCCTGATTTGATCATTGCATGTTGCATACATGTGTCAAGATATCACCTGTGCCCCATAATTACGTACAACTATGCTGCATCAATAATATACAAATAAATAAAACAAAATGTGGTTCTACATGTTCTATAGTTTTCATTCTGACGTGTCTAGGTACGAATACGTGTTTACAGTTGACCCCTGAACAATGCAGGCATTAGGGGCACGAACTCCCCCAACTCCGG
Organism: Tarsius wallacei; assembly: GCA_963574415.1. NCBI lineage: Eukaryota > Metazoa > Chordata > Mammalia > Primates > Tarsiidae > Tarsius > Tarsius wallacei. The sequence goes on along the minus strand of CAUYQG010160535.1, from coordinate 33,991 downwards.
GGTGGCAGAAATTCACATACAACTTTTGACTCTTCAAAAACGTAACTACTAATAGCCGACTGTTGACTGAAAGCCTTACTGATAACATCAACTGTCGATTAACACACAGTAGGCATGTTTTATGTATTCTATGTTGTATTCCCAAAATAAAGTAATCTAGAGAGAAAATATTATTAAGAAAATCATAAGAAAAAATATATGACTATTCATATATGACTATTCAAATCACCATAAAGGTCTTCATCCTCATCATCGTCACATTGAACAGGCCGAGAAGGAAAAAGGTGGCAGAGGCGGAAGAGGTGGAGGAGACAGAAGGGGAGGCAGAAGAAGCAGGCACACATGGTATAAATTTTATTGAAAAAAATCCACATATAAGGGGACCCACACATTTCATATCCATGATGTTCAAGGGTGAGCTGTATATATTCTGCCCAGGACCTATTTATTCAGTCAATATATACTTATCGAGCATCTACTACTTGCCAGATCCAGGCACTAGAGATTAGCAAAAAGCAAATCAAAGTCCCTGTGTTCAGGCAGCTTACATTCTGGTGAGAGGAAAAGGAAATTAAACAACAATCCCATACAAATATATTATGTCTAATAATGACCAGGGCTATGGAACAAAATGATAAATTCGAATATGGGGATTAGCGATGCTACACATTAGGTGGTCAGGAAGCCCTTTTGCCAAGGTGACGTTTGAGAAGATAACTGTAGAAAATAAGGATAGCAATTACCTAAATACCTGGGAAAAGAACATTCCAGCAGAGGATATAGCACAAACAAGAGCCCAGAGATCACAGCATGCCTGGTGTGGTCAAGGAATAGCACAAAAGCCAATGTGGCTGGACAGGAGGAGTGAGGGAGAATGGCAGTAAATCAACCAGATAAGTGGAGAGTTGGGTTTTGCATACAGACCTTCCAGTCCATTGCAGGGACTTTGGAAAGGCTCTAGAAAGCCACCCAGAGTCTTAAACGGTGGAGTGTGGCATATAGCTAAAAGGCTCACTCCATCTGCTATGCAGAGAACAGATCTTTCTTTATAGAAAAGCAAGTATGAAAACAGAATGATTAGCCGGGCTCGGTGGCTCAGCCTGTAATTCCGCGCCTTGGGAGGCTGAGGTGAGTGGATTGCCTGAGCCCGCGGGTTCGAGACCCGCCTGGGCAGGCGAAACCTCATCTCTACAATAAATAAAAAAAATTAGCTGGGCGTGGTAGCGCATGCCTGTAATTCCAGCTACTCAGAAGGCTGAGACGGAAGGATCGCTGGAGCCCAGCAGGTCAAGGCTGCAGTGGCCAGGAGCAGCCACTGCACTCCAGTCTGGGCGACGAAGTGAGACGCCAACTCAAAAACAACAACAAAAAAAGAGAAAACAGAATGATCAGTTGTAGGCCATTGCAGGGGTCCAGAGGAAAGATGATGGCGATCTGAACCACAGCAGAAGTGATGGAAATGTTAAGAAGTGGTCAAATTCTGGATATAGTTTGGGGGCAGAACCGATGATGTGGGGTGTAAGATAGAGGCGGTATGAGCATCACATCAAATTGTTTGAACCAAATAACTAAAGGAATGAAATAGTCATTCTGAGATGGGAAATTTTCAAGAGAGCAATTTAGGGGAAGGGAGAAATGAGCGATCAGGAGTATCCTTTGGAATACGTGAAGTTTGAGATGTCTATTGAATGTCAAAGTGGCGCTATAGGATGGGGAGTTGGATAGAGGAATTTGAAATTCAGAGAAGAGGTTGAGTTTGGAGATCTTAAAGAAAACTACAAGAGATGCTAGCATTTGGAGCTCATAGCCATAGGCCTGTGAGGAGATCATCTTAGAAAACAGGGAAGGAGATTGTCTTCAATGACTTCATATTTAAGGTCATGAGATGAAAAGGAACCAGCAAGGGAAACTGAGAAGCAGCAACCAGAGTAGTATAAGGAGAACCAGGAGAAAGCAGTCCCTAGACCCAACTGAAGAAAACATTTCAAAGAGAAAGAAGCAAGAAACTCTGTCCAACGATGCTGGTTGCATATGGGGAACTGCAACCCTGTTGAGAATGGATGGACCTCTGGATGTAGAAATGTGGCGATCACTGGTAACCCTCATAACTGTCCCTGTGGAGTGATGGGGATGAAATCCTGACTAGAGGGGTCCAAGAAATAATGGAAGAGAAAGTGTAGAGGGGGGTGGGATTCTAGGCAGCCCTTTGGGTGGGTGTTACTGTGAACAAGAACAGCAGAAGCAAGCAGCACCTTCCTTAAATTTTCTCTTTATCAAATATGGTAAGCCCAGCATAATGTATTGGTCCCAGAACACTTAGACTAAATTCGAAGTTGGCCTCAATATTCTTTTCAACCCCAGAAACAACTATCAATCTCTCAGAGTCGGATGGGAAATTAAAGCTTTTTCCATCCCTGTGATACTACAGAAGAGGCTGGGGGACAAGAGAAATTAGCTTTATTTTATGACAGCACATTGCTGCCATGTGTTTATTTTCGGATGGTAATAACAGAACTGAGAGGAAAAAGCTGATTGAGAGAGAGTGTGCAATTGCTAGACTACTTCTTTATTCTGAGAACTCAAATTTTTCTTAATTTCTAGAAAATTACTAGCCTCTCTGTCTTCAAATATTACATTTCCCTCATCCCAGAGTAGCTATGTCCATTCCAGAACTCCTAAGTGAATTTATATTGGGTATCCCTAGTCTGTCATCCCTATCACTAAATCTCCAGATTTTCATTTCCTTATCTCTCTGTGCTATATTCTGGGTTATTTCCTCTGCTCTATCTCTTGGTTAATTCTTCCTCCGGTTATGACTAGTTTGTTTTTCAATCTATCTACTGAATTCTAAATTTCAGTATTTTTCGTTTTTACAATTTCTATGTTGTTCTTTTTCAAATCTGCTTATTCTTTTCCTAGAAGGCCACTGTTTTGTTTTACTATTCACATAAATTTTTCTATTTATTTTAGACATCTCTATTTTATTTCCATTTCAGCTTGTTCTGCTTTCTCACATCCTTGGGTGCCATTGCTTCCTATGTATTGCATCTGGGGGCTGCATCACAATGGGCTAGTTCTTCATGCAGCTTGTAGTTTATTTTAGCTCATTTCAGCAAAAGTTGTTTTTTAGTAAGTGTCCCACATACCCTTGCTTGAAAGGGTCCCTTTGGAGAAATTTTATCTTTGCTTCTGTTGAACCCCAGTGTCTTAGTCTGACCCAAAGATATTGTTTATATAGTTCCTCCTTTCAAAGCCAGTAGATCTCTGAGTCTCTCAAACTGAGGGCCTTAGACCCAGCCCTTAAGACCAAGCCTTGTCACGATGTGAGCATTCAGTTCTCACCACCCAGTCCCAGAGACCTAACACCCCCAGCACGTCTCAGCACCAACTGTAACTCTTCCTTCTAGGTTTCAGTTCCCTTTTTGTTTGTGAAACCCAAGACTTTCTTTCCCTTTCTTGCTTGCTTGGCTATATATTATAAAGTGTTTTCTTAATGCTTTTTAAATGTTAACATGTGTATGTATTTGCAACAGAAAAAAAAGTCAACATTTTCTCTTTATCAAATATGGTAAACCCAGAAGCCCAGCATAATGTATTGGTCCCAGAACACTTAGATTAAATTCAAAGTTGGCCTCAAAATTCTTTTCAATCCCAGAAACAACCATCAATCTCTCAGAGTTGGATGGGAAATTAAAACCTTTTCCATCCCTGTGATACTGCAGAAATCACTTTTGTCCTTGGGCAATTAAGGAACGCTTCATTAGAAGATCCTTATAGATCCATAGAAAGAATTCCTTATTTCCAGCCCTTAACTATATTTCTTAAAAGTAAAGGAGTTACCTAAAGGAGAATCAAAACAATAGTAGGGTGACATGCCCTGTACTAATGTGCAGACAGACATCCTGTAGACTAAGCTGCTTGCTCCCTTCAGTGAGCGTGTGCTTTGTGAAGATGCAAATCTAACCTAACCCTATGTTGGGAGTATTGATAAGAAGTATTGAAAGATAAACATTTAGAGTGTAAGAAGTCATTGATTTTTTGTGGATTTTATTACTTTTATTTTTGAACGGATGGGCCTAAATGTGCTGAAAATTTTTATATTAGGTTAGAAATTATAACACATAGACATTTTAATATATACCCAATAATACTTATATATCTTTATCATCCAAACTAAAATAGAGATCTAGCAATCATCCCATGAATCTTCTCTGGCCAGGACGTTGTTATTTTTTCTTTTTTTAATTTGGAATAGAAATTCTATTTTGCAATAGAAATAATCCCATTCTATTGTCTTTAATAGGTTTCCTATTCTACTTATAACTTGGGTTTTACTGAAAGGGGAAATGTCATTATGAAGTAAAAATTGTGTTAAATTGGGCAATAATCAAAGTGCAAAATAAAAGCATTATTAAATTTTTTAAAACTGGATTCCCTTAAATCCTTTCTGTTTGTGGATTGTATAAGGTCCCTTCATCCTGGAGCTGCACCCACCACTGCCAGCCTCTGTCAGGGTGCTAGCTTAACCAAAGTATTTCAGGATCCTCAGGGAAGTGCAAACGCCCATAAGATGAGTAGCACAGAGCTACTCCCCTCTTGCCATCTAGAACTCAATCAAGAGAAAGATTAAATCACTCCCTAGACACGGAACAAAATACAAAGCTCATACCACTCTTCTCTCTACATACATATGTGTATTCATATACAATAGGTACACATACATATATTATATAAATACATACTTATATGGACATACATATATAGACATGTGACATACATAAACATATATATATATGCACACACATATGTCATTTGACCAACATTCAGGTCTTAGGAACACATATCTAATTTTAAAATTTGAGTCAATAATAAATTATGGTTCAACTCAAGAGAATTAACTCCATCCATGATACTTCAAGAATGCATTAATTCCACGTGTGAAAATGGTTCATTTCATAGAAAGACATTAAGAGACAGCCATTTAGGAAGGTAGTTAAGTACTTAGGCTTTGAATTCAGCTGCTTTGATTCCAAGTCTGACTTTACCACAAACAAGCTATGTAACCTTTGATAAATATTTATCTCTCTGGGTTCATGCCTCCCAGAATTGTGACATAGAAAGTAACATATATAAAGCAATTGCCTTAATATCTGGAAAATGGTGAGAACTAAAAAGGTCACTTATTATTATCCTTCTAATTTTTAGGAGAGAAACACTCTATCTCACAATTTTATTTTCCCCAGAAACGAGTATCATAATGCTTTTAAAGCAGTACTGAAAGTGTAAAGCAAAATCATTGCCTAATTAAGAATAGCATTGTTTCTGTGCATTCAAAACAATGATCTCCTTTAACCCTGTATTCTAAATGAATGACTTTGGATCACATATTTAAAGTGTTTGTTATCATGTAGTATTAGAGGTGGGTAATAGTTTCTTCTCCAAAGAAATAGATAACACTGCCACTTGAATATTGCTCTTCTAGTTACTTAAAAAAATAAAATTTATGACTGGGTTGTAAATATATCTGTACTTTCATCTCATATATATTACCCACAAAAAGCTTTATGTTTTTGTTGGGTTTTGTCTTGTCTATTTTCCAGAAATGAAATTATACTATAATCATAATTGCTTGCACTTTTTCTCACTTACCAATACTTTAAGGAAGTCTCTATAATGGTATAACTCTATTTCATTCTCATTAATGGCTGTATAACATTCTGGTACTAGACAACCACTTTATTACTTTGTGTTAGTTTGCTCTGGGGTTTTGTTTTTCTTTTTGTTTTGCTGCTATGAATAATTCCTCAATATATTTTCCAGCTAACCTACTTCTGGAAATCTGTCTCATAAAAATAAAAATGCTACTTCCTAAAAGAAACTTCTGGATCAAAGAGCATATAAGTCTTACAGATTCTATCAGCTAGCCTCCCCCAAAATCTAAATTTGTTCACATCTCTAGCAACCCAAAAATGCTGAAAATAATTTGAAAGGATCTGAAGGAAGCATCAACCTTGCCCACTATGGAGAAAAAAGAAAGAAAATTAAAATCTAAGAAAAAGAGAAAAATCGAGCCTATTATGGCTATTCAACTAACAAAACAAACATGGTATCAAAAATATATAGAAAAGAGGAATATCTCAAATAACATCATAAAAATGTATATAAAAAATGTCCTTTGCATACAAGTACCACAGTGGCATAAAGTGTTATTACAGAACGAAAACGCAGAGCTTAAGGTTATATCTCCTCACCATTGCAGCCACATAAAACTCATGTTTTAGTACAAATAAGTAGACATACAGTTTCTATGGAGATGGGGTTATAATGTGTTTTAAATAAAACTTTTCTAATAATGAAAATTCTTTTTTAAACTATTGATTACAAGAAAATATCAAATTGGTAATGATGGTTCTCTATGGGTTTTTTCCTTTTTTTTTTTTTTACTCGCCTTCTTTTCCTATATTTTCTTTCATGAGGCTTATTATTTGAAAATCTTTTTCCGTTTGAAAGTGCCTACTTGAGTAGAGGGCATCTGTACCATTTTTGGACTTAGAGTAAGGAATTCCTCTTGACATATGATTGTAGTCCTGTGTATCCTGATATTGCTCCTACTACTTGTAGTTGGACACAGAAGAGACCCCATCTTCATGAAGCAGTGGCACTTCTCCAGACCCAGTTCCTTCTTTCCTAGCACAGGACTTCCAGCATACACCTTGAATTCTAGTCAAGGGGATGTGAGCAAAGGAGCTCAATAGCATCCCACACGCAATACTGCAGGCTCTTTTCTCTCCTGTCAGCTGGGTGGAGGTGAGCACCATGACCTAGTTACCCCCTGTTGATGGTGAGCCCAGACACATCAGAGCCCAAACACGGAGAGCCTACCACTCCTCACTGTGGGAGGAGGGCTGCCTGTTGACCAGATCCTCATTTTGGATTTGATGTGAGCAAGACATCAAAGCTACTGAAATTTGAGTATTGGCAAAAAGGAAAAAAAGAAAAAGAAACAGAGAGAAAAGGTGGGGGGGAGAAAGAGAAGGAAAGAAACTCTCAAAGAAAGGGAAAGAACAGAAATGTGGAATGACAACAAATTTGGTTTCAAAGTACAATAAAAGTCAACTCTGAATAATTGGTTTTCTACAGCTATTCAACATCAGTGGTGTTTATATAAGAGTAGTTTCCTCCACAGTCTTTAGCAACTCATGAATCACAGTCCTTATCCTCACTTAGAGACAGCTATAGGGACAAACGAAATGAACAGGCAATGGGAGTGAACGGACCTGAACTCTCCTCTCGGGTGGTTCATGGACTCCCACGGGCCAAGCACTCACGGTTCAACCTTTATCCACAGCGCAAGAGCTTCTGGGAGCTAGCAGAATATCATTTCCAGGTGTGAGGGGGCTATCCCACTATCTTTACTTCACCCCGATATTCAGATAGTGCCAGAATCCCCATCCTTCTTGGACACATTTTCCATGAAATGTACTGACAGACCTGCACAGCCTGTGTTACAGACATGTGTTGGAGAAGTATGAACCGGGCATCAGGAAGGCCTGGGTCCCAGGCCAAACTCTCTAAATAAACAATTCTGAAGCTTGGACAGAGCTCCTTAATGTCCCTATGACTATTTTTTTCTTCTGTAAAATAGACATCAAGGAGATTATGGGCCAACTGCCTCACAGGACTGTTGTGAAGGGCAAAGTCAGACCACAGACTTAAAGTAAGATGTGAGGTATTGTATTTATTTCCAGAACTGGCAAAAATACAAAACTTACTGACTTCCTAGCATTGAGGAAGTTGCCTGAATACAGTTTCATATGACCTTTTTATCCCAAAGATTTTGAAAATCCCTCAAACAGTTCCTTGCTTTTCCTAAATGAGCCTGTCTATGGCCCATCTAGACAACAGACAAGCCAACAAAGTGGTTGCCAAGTAATAGAAGATTATGCAGCCATTAAATGAGAATGAAGTGGAGCTATACCAGCGGAATTGTAGAGAGTTCCATAAAGTATTGGTAAGTGTGACAAAATGCAAACAATTGTGCATAATGTGTCGTATAATTCCATTTCTAGAAAACAGACAAGACAAAACCCAACAAAAACAAAAAACTCTTTGTGTGTCTAATATATGAAATGAAAGTACAGATAGATTTATGTCCCAGGTACAAATTTTATTTTTTCAAGTAACCAACACTAGTCAAATGACAGTGTGATCTGTTTCACTGGAGAAGAAATGATCACCTACCTCTAAGGAGGGGTAAATATAAATCTGGGACCACAACTTTAAACAGCTACAAATTTGTATATACATCTTGACTAATCCGCCAATACATTGGGTTGGAATGCTCAATCATTACTATGTGAATAGATCTGCAAAATATTTCCTGCTCTTATCGAATGTCAAGGAAACGCCATACACTTATACACTTATCAGAGGACGTTTTCAACATTAGAATGACACATCCTTTTCCCTGGATCATCTTGTGGCTAATACACATCATTCTTTTCTATCATGGTTTTTGTCCTCTACTTTAACACAATGTTCCCAAATCCTAAAAATGTTCATCCCACTAACGTCACTGAGAAGCCGGATTTGCAAGGATGCTTGCGGGGGAATGCAGGAAGTTCAAGTTTGGCTGTGCTTTTAAGCCCATTTAGAGGAACACCGGTTCATGGTCACATTCAGTACAGCTGTTGGATGTATTAGCTTGCATTCAGGAGTCCAAATTTTCATCTGTAGCTGCTTCCTGTTTCCATTTTTGAAGAAACCAGTCAGGTCTCTCTACAACTGCACAATCAGCTTGAGCTGGAGAAGCTGGCTTGTCGCTCTCCCTCTGTTATCTGAAGACTGAAACTGGGTGCTACTTCACCTGAGCATCTGCAAGACTCTGCCCAGTAGACAGGAAAGCAGATGACTTCCAGTGTGGCAGAACTTTCTTTCATGGTTCTATGTCCTGCACAGGATGGCCAGAACACTGAATAGGGGGCTGATTCTCACAGGGCCTATGTCAGTAAAAATAGCTTCATATGGGTCAGGACCTAGAAATGCGAGCTGCTGTCTATGGGAATTTCAAAGGGCATCATTAGATGCCTGAACTTAGTGCTATCCCATGATGATTAAGAGTAAGAAGAACGAAAAATTTCAAGAAAGAAAGACAAGAGGGAGGGAGGGGAGAGGGGCGGGGTGGAGGAAGGGGAGAGGTCAGGAGGAAGATTCAACACGTCTCAGAACTGCTTGAGGCTAGAAGTTTTGATCCTGACTTGTTTGATCTGAAGGTCAGAATTACACACTCAAAGAGGTGGTGTGTGAGGCGTGGATGTGGATGCGCCAGGGTTCAGCTACTTTTAACAAGCAGTGTGGTGCAAATGGTTAAGAGTGCCAGGACTGAAGCCAGACCACCTGAGTTTAAGTCAAGTTCAGTCACCAATACACAAAGTGACCTTAGGCAGGTTACTTAAGCTCTGCGCCTCAGTTTCCTCATCTGTTAGGGCGTGCTTACTTCAAAGAGGGTTACATAAACTAACGCATCTAAAGTGCTTGGAATGGCAGCTGGCACAGAGAGCTATGTGCATGATTACAAAGCCACCTCTTTCCTTATCAGGGACTGGTCAATTAGCCCTGTTCTTGCTTCATTTAAAAATGTCCCTTGGGAAACTCCCTTTGGGTCCCCTCCCACTGTGGGAGCTTTTCTGTCCTCTCGATAAATCCTGCTTTGGGGGAAAAAAAAAGGTCTCTTGAAGAAGTGGTAAGCCTGACAGGGAGAGTTTTGGTCTGAGCAAATGGAGGGCTAAGCATTTACTAAGACGGGCAAGACAACAGGAGGAATGGTTTGGGGAACTGTTTGGGGGAGTTTTGTTTTGGACAAATCGAGTTTAAAATGCTGATAAGACATCTAAGTGGAGACATTAAGTAGGCAGTTGGATATATGAATCTAGAGCTGAGAGGAGAAACTGGCACTGCAGATACAAATTTAGAAGCCATTGGTGTATTTAACCGTGAACCAGGGAGTGGACCTGGTGGAAAAGAGGAGAGGAAATGTTCAAATACCGCCCTGAAACACTCCAGCTTAGAGGCAGAGAGCCAGTCAAGGAAAAGGAATAGTATATAGGGGAGGAGGAGAACCCACCAAGAACCCAATAATCGTAGTATTTGGAATATACACGAACGTCATTCACGTTCCCCTCCCTCCGGAAAATTCCCCAGAATGTATCATAATGGTTGAGAACATAAGCACTGGGAATAGGTCATGCCACCACTATCTGTGTGACTCAAACAAGTTATTTAAACCTCTGTGAGTGCAATGAATTGAACTGTGCTCCCCCTACCCCAAATTCATATGCTGAAACCCTAAGCCCCAATGTGAGGCCTTCTTATGAAGGTGGGGCATTTGTGAGGTGATTAGGTTCAGAGGAGGTCATGAGGCTGAAGCCCTCATAATGGGATTAGTGCCCTTATAAGAGGAGACACCAGAGAGTTTGCTCTTGCTCTCCTCATGGCCCCCATTACGGACACAGCAAGGAGGCAGCCATCAGTAAGCCAGGAAGAGCCTTCACCACGCTGACACCATAACCTTGGACTTCCAGCCTTCAGAACTTGAGAAATAAATGTCTGTTGTCTAAGAAGAAAAAAGTCTCAAAGCCACGTGTGGTGGTGTGTGCACCTGTAAGCACCGCTACTCAGGAGGCTGAAGCAGTAGAATCACTTTAGGCTGGGGGTTCAAATCCAGCCTGGGCTACATAATGAGACCCCCATCTCTACAAAAAAAAAAAGAAAAGAAAAAAACTTTAAAAATGGTGGTGTGGGTCCAAGCTACTCAGGAGATTGAGGCAAGAATACCACTTGAGCCCAAGAATTTGAGGCAGCAGTGAGCTAGGTGACACCAGCCTAGGTGACAGAGTGAGACCCTATCTCTAAAACAAACAAACAAAATTTCTCTTAAATGCAAATTAAAACCACAATGAGCTACAAGGTGGCTATTCTTGTCAAATCAAAATATAACAGATGTTGGCAAAGACGTTTTCACTCATATACCGTTGGTGGAAGTGAAACTCAGTACAAACTCTATGGAAAACAGTATGGAGATTTTTCAAAGAACTAAAAATATAACTACCATTGGATCCAGTGATCCCACTACTGGGTATATACCCAAAGAAGATTGAATCAGTATGTCAAAGAGATACCCGCACCCCCGTGTTTATTGCAGCACTATTCACAAGAGCCAAGGCAGCGAATCTGCCTAAGTGTCTATCAGTGGAGGAAGAAATGTGGTGTATACACACAATGGGATATTATACAGCCATAAAAAGGGATAAAATCCTGTCATTTGAAACAACATGAATGATCCTGGAGGACACTGTGTTAAGTGAAATAAATCAGGCACAGAAAGACAAATACTGCATGATCTTACACAGATGTGGAATCTAAAAATGTTGATCTCATAGAAAAGTGATTATCAGAGGCTGGGAGGCAGGAGAGAGGGGGAGATAAACCGAAGTTGATACAAAGTTGCAGTTAAATAGGTGGAATAAATGTTGGTGTCCTATATTGCACAGTAGGGTGACTACAATTAACAATAATGTACCACATATTTTTAAATAGCTAGAAGAGAGGATTCTGAATGTTCTCACCACAAAGAAATGATAAATGTGTGAGGTGATGGGTTTGCTAATTACCCTGATCTGATCATTACACATACGTCCATGTATTGAGACATCACATCATACCCCATATAGATGCACAATTATTATATGTCAATTAAAAATAAAAACGTCGAGCATGGTGGCTCACGCCTGTAATCCCAGCACAATGGGAGACCAAGGCAGGAGGATAGCTTGAGCCCAGGAGTTTGAAACCAGCCTAGGCAACATAGCAAGACTTTGTTTCTACAATAAGTCCAAAAATTAGCGGGTGTGGTGGTACATGCCTATAGTCCCAGCTACTTGGGAGGCTGAGGCGAAAGGATCCCAGGAGGTTGAGGCTGCCATGATCATGCCACTGCACTCCAGCCTGAGTGACAGCGTGTCTCAAATAAATAAGTATATAAATATGTAAGTAAAACGTTCTAAAAATGCCTTTTGGTTGTGCAAGGAACTGGTGAATCCAAAACAATCAGGCAGAGAAGAGGGAAGAAGGCAAAGTCAAGGCAGTAAAGGGAGAAGATTCAGGGAGGAAGGGAACAGAGGGGGTTGTCTCAGGCTGGGTGAAGAGGTTCAACTGACTTATCACAACTCAGTTCGCCTTGACATTTACTCAGCGTTTACTTGCCAGACACTGCACTAGACATGGCTAGAGGAGGAGTCAAAGATGAATAGGATGTGATGTCAGGCTCAGCTATAGCCCTTGGACCAAATCACAGGCTAGCCAGCCCCCTCCCTCACCGCTGTGCCCATTTCTACCTCAACCTCCTTGCAAAGCTGGTAGCCCTTCGTCTCTCACCACCCAAACCTCACCTGCCCTTCAATGACAGTCCATTGAGCTCCTGTCTCCTGACACTTGGCAACAGTCACTCCTGCCTGTCCTGATCTCTCCATTGTCAGGGCCACCAGAGCCATAATAGTCTGTTGATAGAATTTGAAGATGGGTGACAGGTTATGACAGAAAAGGTTTCATTTTCTGTTACTCACCCTAAGTGGACTTCTCTGTTTCCCTCTCCTGGACACACACACACACACACACACACACACAGAGAGAGAGAGAGAGAGAGAGAGAGAGACAAGCTAAGGAGCACAGGATACCACATATGGCAGCAAGATGAAAAGCCCAGGATCAGGAGTAAACAGATCTGGGTTCAAACACCAGCTGGGCCACACCATATGATGTTCAGAAAGTCATTCAGCCTCTTCGAGCCTCTGGTGTCTCAGCCTCAAATTGGGGAAGACACTACAGACCTACCTCTAGGAGCAGCCCCTGCTAAGGGCCCCGTCCATGGTCCATGCTTAACGATAACTGTTTTCAGAATCAGACATTGTTTCTTTTCTTGATCGACTTTGTCAATGGCTTTTCAGTATAAAATCATACAGGAGGCAGAAGAGTACAGGGGTGAAAAGTGAGATTCTAAATTCATTTCTGAAATAATGTCTTTTGCAGCAATCTGGATGGAATTGGAGAACATCATCCTGAGTGAACTCACTTGGGAACAGAAAGCTAAACACTGCATGCGCTTATTTACAAGTGGGAGCTAAACTAAGGATCTGCAAATGCATAGAGAATGGTATAATGGACACTGGAGACTCAGAAGTGGGAGAGGAACAGGAGGGAACAACAACAAAAAATCACCTATAGGGTACAATATTCACAGGTGGCGGGGTGGGTACACCTTCAGCCCAGACCAAAACTATTGGTGCCCCCCAAAGCGATTGAAATTTTAAAAATAAAAATGTGGGGTCGGCAGAAAGAAATGTTAGACCTGAGGCCGGGCTCGGTGGCTCAGCCTGTAATTCCAGCACTTTGGGAGGCCGAGGTGAGTGGATTGCCTGAGTCCGCAGGTTCGAGACCAGCCTGGGCAACTTGGTGAGACCTTGTCTCTACAAAACAAAAAACAAAAAACAAAAAACAAAAAACTAGCCAGGCACGGTATCGCATGCCTATAGTTCCAGCTACTCGGAAGGCTGAGGTGGAAGGATCACCGGAGCCCAGCTGGTCAACCCTGGGGTGGCCGTGAGCGTGCCACTGCACTCCAGCCTTGGCGATGGAGTAAGACCCCAACTCAAAAGAGAAAAGAAAAGAAATGTTAGATCTGGCCTGTGGGCATGACTTCCTCTAGGCCCCACAAAAAGAAATTTAGGATAAATAAATAAATTCATTTCTGTTTCCTTGCTGGGTGGTCTTGGGCAAGTTACATCAGCTCTTTCTGACTTAATTTCCTCACCTAAAAAATTGGGCTATAAGGGCCCACCTCACTGAAGTCCTATGAGGATTAAACAAGATAGTGTATGTAGGAGCTCAGCACAGGGCTTGGCACACTATAAATACTCAGTGAATGTTAGCAGTTATCATTGTCATCAATATCATTATTATTATAGTTGAACAACGGCAAAGGTAAGGTTCTCAGCAGAGACGTGCTTCGAGAATCTTCACGTGTTTGGGAAAGTTCTCATCTTCTTTTTGTTTCTTACCTCGTGTAATCCCCAGCGTTGTCCAGTGAGCAGTCAGAATTATTTCTTGATGACCCAGACCTGTGCCTTCTGGACCTTCTATTCCATGAAGCATTTATTCAGTGTGCAAAACAAAGGCAGTCATCTGATGTCTTTCTTTTGTAGGACATCAAGAGGAAAATACTGTATGGTATGTGTAATAATATCACCAATATCGTGATTTTCTTCTACATCTGGTGGAAGATAATGCAATGTTAAATGCAGGCTTGCCGTGTAGCTGTCTGAATAGAGCGTTCCAGACCATAAAACCAACACCACTTACCCATTGCCTTTGAAGCACAGTAACTATTCAACATGAAGTGAAAAGAATCTCGGGATAACTTTATCACTGTGATCAGTCTATTAGTCTAACATGCTGTAATCCTTCCCAGACTATTTACTCAGGCACACTAAGTGCTTCTTGGTCAACCCTCGCCAGTTCTGATCATCTCCAGTTGGGGCTACACGTTCTTTGTGGGCTGTTCTTATATAGAATGTGAAGGATACACGATTACCTTCTCACACACACACACACACACACACACACACACACAACGCCGTGTTGTTGATTTCCCGGTGTTTTCATTTCCAGCAAATACCATGTCCTTCCATCTTTCACCAGCTCGTCAAGGAAGATGAACAAAATGTTCTGACACTAGCTGGTTTCAAAATTTCTACTAGGGAAGCAACTTGAGGGATTCAGCGGGAGAAACTGTGGGTGTGTTATTCTGGTCATGCGTAAGAAACTTGGAAAACAGAACCAGAATATGGGGGGGGTGGAGAGTTGCGGCAGAGATAACTTGGCAGTAAAACCAAAGTGAACCAACAAAAACAACACAACCTAAAAGGGAATTGAGGGGGCTAGTGGAGAAAGGGGGCATCCAATTGACAACTTGGCCAGAAATCTGGACACTGTAAGAGACGATTTAGTGCTGGGTCATGCCCTGGGCTGAATTTATTGCTGCTTTTCTTGTTAACTCGCCTCATGTTTAAAGTCAAAACTGCCATAGACTCCGAGGGATTTTTATCTTTGTCATTTGTACGATCTGCCTCAAAATACATTCGCCCAAGTAAGGAGAGTGACACCCCCCCACCTCACCCCCTCCCCCCCCCCCGTGAAGAAAGCAGAGAATGGGAGGACGCTAATGTCGATTTTGTAAAGGTCATTGGCGTGAGGAGGCGCTAAGTGGGACTTGTGGTCTGAGAAATGGGTGAGGCTGGGAAGTAAGGGAGGATGCACGCTGTGGAGACGTGGCAGGGACACAGGTGAGGACCGCGGAGGAGTCCAGAGAAGCACACCGACCTCGGGCCAGCGCGCAGATAGGGGACACCAGCCATCGGTGCTTGTCACGGCCTGTGGTTGGAACGCAGAGTGGAAAGACGATTCTGCGCTCTGCTCCCGACCCGGGAGATGAAGAGTAAACTTTGCCAGTTCCAGGTGAGTAGCAAAGACTGACTCCCGAGCCAAGAACAACGTTACAAATGAGGTGCGCGGAGAATGCAGCGCGCACGCCACCCCGGAGCTGCCCCTCTCCCTTCCGCGTGGAGCAAGGCGGGAGCCCAGGAATGCAACCCAAAGGCGGGGAGTCCCGGTCTCCCGGCGCTTCTCCAACGCGCGGAGGCCGCCGTGTGTAAGGCGAAATTAACAATGCACAACGTGTCGGCTCAGGGGCTAATGATGTTTATACAGACGTACCACGCCGATGGAAGCGGCCCAACATTCCGCGCACGGGGGAGGGGGCGGGGGAGGGGTGGGGACGCGGCCGGCCGCCCCTCCCCCGTCGCCTTCCTGCGCCGCAACCTGGACTTGACCCCCGCGAGCCTGGCGCGGCGCTGCCGGGGCCGCCCCGCCGGAGCCGGGCGCTGAGACGGGCCGCCCCGGCCGGCGTCGCCGCGCGCCTGCACGCCCGGGCGGGGAGACGCGCCCGCCGCCCCGCCGCGCCCGCCGCGCGCAGACCCGAGGCCACCGGGTGCCCGGACCCGGGCCTCCCCGGGCGTGGACATATTTCCAACGCCCGGACCTTGTGTTTGAGGGGGGGACGGGGGCGGCAGAGAGAGGGTTTTGTCCCAGAGTGTGGAGCTGGCGACGAGGAAGGACAGCTCGACGGCCAGGGCTGAGACTTGGAGGTGTGCGTGCCCCGGGTCGGATGCGCGGCTGCGAGGACCCTGGCCCTCCCCGGCCGGGTGACGCTGGGCGCGCCGCTGCAGCTCGCTGGGCCTCAGTGTTTCCACTGTGAAACGGACGCACGTGGCTAGCGCGTTTCCAAGGTCCTGCCCAGCCCTAACGTTCTGTGCTTTTAAACCTGTCTGATCTCTCTTATGTGTGTCAAGGTTCATGCCAAAGGAAAAAAAAGTACTCCATAGCTGGAAATGTGCTAAAAGCACAGCTCTAGAAAGAACAAAGGGGTTTCGAATAATCCCAAACACTAGAACCCAGCGAATTGTACCTTTATTACACGTTAAAGATTATTTGTTTATTTCTTTAGCAGCACAGGTAATTGATTAGAGTGCTGAAAAAAAACCAACAACAACAGCATGTACTTGGATCATTTGTCTTATGGAGGAAACATAAATCCATAAATCCTCCTGTCTCTAAGAAGTAAAACTCTCTTTATTTCCAAAATGTGTAGAGCTCCCAAACAAGTCTTCTTTCTTCTTTTGAAATCTTTGCTGTTTGCCACCTAGAATCAGTGGCTTTCTTTCCCTGACATATACTTTTTAAATAAAGGGATTAAAAGAAAACCACATTCTGGAGTTGCAGCCTGAGAAAGAAAGCTGTGACCAGGGAGAGACACTTAGATTTTATTTTGAGAGTGTTTTCAATCTGAAACAAAATGACTTCTCATCTCCTAAAAATGTATGTATTATAACAATTTATAAACTAAATGTTACAGAGACATACAATACAACTTTTAAAGTATATCTGGAAGGAGGAACATAAATAAGATCGTGTACTTACACCACGGAATGTTCTACATGTATATGATTCAGAAGCTGGCTAATCTCCCTCTCCCACGTCCCCCAAAACAGTTAACAACAGGGATTGTATGTCTGACATTTGTACTTTTAAAAATAATGAATGGAAAGGTGATTTATTTGAACTCTAATTGTTACCAAAACAGGGTAACAAGGCGTTCTATGATTACTGCAGTGTTGAGGTGCAAAAGCGCCTTCCTGGGTGATCTTCCAGGATGCCCAGAGGAAGTCTTTTCCTTAGCTCAGGGTCAACTCTGGCACCTCAATCCTGCCCTCCCCCAACGTTCCCTCTTGAATCAGCCTCGGTGCTGGCCTCAGACAGGCAGGAGTCGGGGAGATGCAGGCGTTCTCCTCCCCCAGCTTCCCAGGGACAATCCTGGCTGCGGGTGAGTTTGTTGTGCTGACCTTGTGAGCGAGTGACCCACAGAGAAGGACACAGTGTGCGGTCACTGGAGTTTTCTGACCTCATCTGTCCGCGTCGGTATCAATGAGTTGGCCAGGGGGAGGGCGGAGAGGAAGTGGGAAAGGACGATTGTGAGGACACGCAGGACAGGGGACTGCAGCTGCTTTGCTGACAGAGAATGATTGGAGCTGTGTTCAATTTAAAACTATTTCCTTGATTTCTTCAAGGAAATAGTTTTAAATTGAAGGTGGGCCTGATGTTCGCAGCACCCTGACCAACTCTTCCTCTCACCTCCCTCCCACCCCCATGAGCCCAGCATCCTCCCTGCTTGGAAAGTTTCCATTTCAGGACAGTCCAGTGGACTCAGGACACAGACTGTAGGGTTCAAATCCCACGTCTACTTAACTTCTCTGGGCCAGTTTCATTACCTGCAAGGGAACAATGATAGTTCCACCTCAGAGTAAGGGTATGAGGCGAAATTACATATTTAGTTGTATAATTATATATAACTAAATTATTATATGCTTAGAATGGTGCCTAGCACTGCAGAGAACTTTCTAGATGCTTCCTTCCATGGTTTTGTTCAGGTTTCTCTCCCAGCCGGAGGGCTGACTGCTTTACTCACTGCTGTTTTGTGCCATTCTGAACAAGGATCAAACCTTGTCTTCTCTAGGAAGCAGGGAAGTATTACCAGATTTGAAAGAGATGTCATGAAGAATCTAAGAAGGTGTAGAAGATTCCCAAAAAATCCTTACCGGGAAGGCTGCCATTTATTGAACCCAACTCACTAGACACTCATTTGTACACGATTCCATTTAAACTTTACAATGGCCCCAAGGGAGAGTATTTTTACTCCATTTTACAAGGAAGAAACAAAGACTAAGAGAGATTAATAACTCTCCCCTAGTTGCACGACTAGGATCAGAACACAACAATAATAAATAACACTGACTGAACACCTGACAAGTGCGAGGCATTGAACGCATTGCATGTCTTCACTCATTTAATGCTCACAGCAGCCCTGGTAGAAGGATACTATTATTATCCCCCATTTTATAGCTGAGGAACTGAGGCAGAGAGGACAAATTATCCAAAGCTCTACACACGAGTAGGAAGTGGCAGAGCTGCATTTGAGTGCAGGCTGCTGGGTCCCAGACTATGGGCCCAACCACAGCACACAATCCCTCACCTTGCCTGCCCACAAGTGATGGGAATGTCCCAACCATGCCGACCTCTGCCGCCAATGGCTGCAGTCACCGTCAAGAAAGTCCTTGAGAACTGCAGACCTCAGTCTCGCAAGAAACCAAAGTGACTATATATCATTACCTTGTGCCTACTTGAATTTTTGAGACGGAATGAATGTTGATTTTTCTTTGTTCTGTTTTTTGTTGTGGTTTCCAGGAATCGTAATATACCTTCTATGGTATTGAGAAAGAAAGACTCTTTCCCGTCATGTGCAAGGGATTTTTTTTCCACTCCGGAATATTTAGGAACTGGTGACCCCCGAGCCGGCCCCGATATGGAAGCAACACAGAGCCTCTGTGCAGAGCCCACGATGCACCTCCCAGAAGGCTCAGGAAAAAGAAGTTCCTGTGACCAGCTGGTCCCGGGGAGATGAGAGCGACATGGGCCCTTCTGAGCAGGCAGAAATGTGGTTCCGCCCCCCCAGAGCCACAAACTCAGCCTCAACTCCAGTTCCTCACTAGACCCCTGCACCTTGACCTTCAACTCTCTAAAGTGCAGAGAAAACATTGCCAACTGAGGCTTCCTGTTGTTCTTTTGCAAAGTGAGACATTTGCATGTTTTTTTTATTTTCCCTTTTGCCAAACAGCCTGGTATTTAGAAATTATTTAAAGCACTGAAAGTAAAAGTGTAACCCTTTCGCCCTCCCAAAAGTATTCTTCTAGAGTTGAAATAAACAAATACTTTGGTAACAATTTGATCATGTAAAATGGATTTCCTTTGGAATTGGTCAATAAGTGTGATTTCCTGCCTCTTCATCTTACTATGTCGGGAAGTTGGGAAGCCCTTGGTCTATGCAGGCCACAGGAAACACTGTGCACAAGAAGGACAGCAATTTCGTAGGAGGCTGTCTCTGTCAACAGTGAGTAGCACTAAAAACCCCTTTATAAGGAGATTATTTTATTTTATTTTATTTTTTTTAGTTGGAGTCTCACTCCGTCGCCCAGACTGGAGTGCAGTGGCCGCTCCCGGCCACCGCAGCCTTGACCTGCTGGGCTCCGGCGATCCTTCCGCCTCAGCCTTCCGAGTAGCCGGAACTACAGGCATGCGCTACCACGCCAGGCTAATTTTTGATTTATTGTAGAGATGAGGTCTCGCCAAGTTGCCCAGGCGGGTCTCGAACCCGCAGGCTCAGGCAATCCACTCACCTCAGCCTCCCAAGGCGCGGGATTACAGGCTGAGCCAAGGAGATTATGACCTGACCCTGAGCTTAATCTAATTCAATTAAAGTACAATGAGATTATTTCATGCTAGGTTAGCTGCACATGAACAAGACAAAATATTAATAATAATAATTAACACTAACATGTGCCAGGTATTTTACATGCATCAACCTCACAGCAACCCTAAAAAGCAGTTACTATTATTATCTCCATTTTACAGATGAGAAAACTGAAACTCAGAGCAGTTAAGTAATTTGTCTAAAGTCACACAACTGCTGCTTGATGGAGCTGGGATTTAAATTCAGGCACTCTGTGTCTATATTCTGAAACCACCGCATAATACTGTGTTTCTCTCATTTAAGGAGGTAATTAATATCTCAGTGGGAGTGAAACAAAAAACACCAGCAGCACAAAGGGAGAGAAACTTTTTCTGATGCTGGGCTACCTGGGTCAGTCCTGACTCTGTACTTGTTGAGTGTGCAACCTGGCTTGGTTTCTTAATCTTTCTGTGTGCCAGGCACTGTCAACTGGACAGGCTAAGGGAACCTATCTATAAGGCTGTGTGAGGCATGAGCATGCCCCAAGAAGGCTGGCCATTGTTATGGGTGAACGGTCGGTCCCATTCTGAAACCCCGGGGTCCAAGTGTGTTGAAATTCAGACCTTTCCAAATTTGGGAATTATAGTTCAGTGGATACTTT
Source organism: Tarsius wallacei (assembly GCA_963574415.1). NCBI lineage: Eukaryota > Metazoa > Chordata > Mammalia > Primates > Tarsiidae > Tarsius > Tarsius wallacei. The sequence continues at coordinate 13,379 of CAUYQG010160535.1, read as the reverse complement.
GAATTCTAAAACTTCCCCAGTGGGGTCTAGGAGTCTTGGGCGGCATCCTGTAAGCAAAGCAAAATAATTCTCAGCGATATGTTTGACTCTCAAAGTGGGCAAATGAAGATTACAATAGCTGCAAGCGAGTTCAGGTTTGGGCACCTGAGGAGTTACGACAAACTTGCAGAGTTCAGGGATTTGGGGGTTCCAGATGTGGAGAGGGACTGAGGGTCTGTAGAGCCCTGACGCCCAGAGTATTGTGGGCCACTGGCAATTTCAGTGGAGGGTGTGAGGTTGCAAGTAAGGCCCAGGAGGTGGCCATGGGGGAGAACAGACACCAGGGGCCCCGGGAGGGAGAGTCCTGTCATCGTGGGAGGCAGAAGTGACTCTGGAAAGCCACATTGAAGGCAACAGTGTCAGTGAAGGAATAACAGTGATGACTTGGGGGAATTAGGCCAGCACTCCGCTTGCAATGTCCCTTGTAATCCCAGAGCAAGTAAACACTTATTTAAGAGCCAGTGGCAAAGGCACCCACCTAGAGGCAGACAGGGAGAGCACAGGGGCCTCACGTTCCCGAAAAAGACTCTTACCTTCACCCCTTGGAAGACAAGAGGGATTTTGTGGGCCTTTTCACCTATGTCCCTGGTAGGCCTATGAAGCACTCGGTGAGTACCTGGGATCAGGTTGTGCTATACATGCAACATTTTATTCTCAACCTGAAAAGTAGTCAACACTCACAGGTGCCAGTGAGTACTTTGTGTGCGTTAACTTCACAGCAATCCTAAGAAGCAGGTTCTATTATTATCCCCGTTTTACAGATGAGGAAACAAGCACAGAGAAATGTAACTTGCCCAAAGTCACACAGCCTCTACGCTATGGAGCTGGGATTTAAATCCAGTTGTTCCGTATTCTCAACCACCACAAAATACTGTGTTTTCTAATGTAAAGAGATGTTGTGGATTTAGGACTATTCCGTAGAGTTGTTTTTTTTTTTTTTTGCCCAAGATCTTGAAGCTAGTAAGAGAGAGAGCTGGTTTTCAAGCCCAAGTCTCCTGGCTCAGAGCTGGAGCTCCTGGCTTTGCACTTTACCCAGAGTGATGGCCAATGCCTCAGGGCATACAGATTCTCGGGTGCCAATCTGCCTGCTGTAAGTAGTTCATTTTTCCTATTACTGTAATTCACTCTCAAAAGATCCGCCTAACCTTCTAGTAAAAGAAAAAAGAAGCATAAATGCACTCAACGCTGATTTTTAGCTCAGAAACAGCGTGCTCGCTAGACAACTAAAATAGTCCATCTTAAATTGGAGAGTGAGGCAAACAGAAGCCCTGGCTATTATAGTTAATTCAATTTAATTAAAGCCATAAAAGCAAGCCGCAGCCGTGCAGTGGGTACTGACCATCTGATTGCGCGGAGGATTCACAGGCATCGTGCCCTTAACTGATGGGCAAAGGCCGAAGTCACCACCATTACTCAGCCCTCAGCTGACAGGACTCTTACCTTGATTCAGCCAGTGACTCCTGTACACTGACCTCTCTCCTCTGTGTTCTTTAGTTTTGAAGGTGATGTGCCGTGGTTCATTTCCAGCTGTGACAAGAATTGCACTTTGAGGCTGGATGCAGTGGTGCACACCTGTAAGCCCAGCCTTCAGGAGGCCAAAGTGGGAGGATCGCTTAAGCCCAGGAGTTCAAGACCAGCCTGGGCAATATAATGAGACTCTCTCTTGAAAGAGAGAGAGAAAAGAGAGAGGAACAAAGGAAGAGGGAAGGAAAGAAAGAAAGAACTACACCTTTCTTCCTTTTCCCCTAAGAAGCCCAAGAAGTTGAGGGAAACATTGCACTTTGCTGTCCCTTTGCTATTTTCCCATCCTTTCTCAGTAATCCATCTTTCTTGGCCTCTCCACTCTCTTCTTGTTGTCAGCCAGCCTGCAGCTCGTCCCAAACCTCAATCTCCCAGGAAGGCCACTGCTGGGCACCCAAAGGCAGTCCCTGCCCTAAATTACATGCCAAACAGATGGGAGAGACCCACAGATGATCACAGTGTGGTGGGATGGACACTACGGTGGATGGATGGTCTGCAGTTTCTTTTTTTTTTTTTTTGAGTCAGAGTCTCACTCTGTCGCCCAGGCTGGAGTGCAGTAGCACACTCATGACCACCACTGCCTCGGCCTCCTGGGCTCAGGCGATCCTTCCACCTCAGCCTTCCAAGTAGCTGGAACTACAGGTGTGTGCCACCACGCCCAGGTAATTTTTTGATTTATTGTAGAGACAAGATCCCAGGCTGGTCTCGAACCCTTAGACTCAGGCAGTCCTCTTGCCTCTGTCTCTCAGAGTGCTGGGATTACAGGCGTGAGTCACTGCGCCTGGAGGCCTGCAGTTTCAAGGCCACTGGAACAGGAGAGATGCCTAAGCCTGGATGAGGACATTACCTGTCCAGGGAACTCCTTAGGCAGAGGGACTGTCAGGTAAGAAGGCCCAGACGTGAGGGAGCCAATGATCCTGCAAAGACCTGCTAGTGGTTCCGTAGCTTTGCTGAGCCAGTCTTCAAGGCCCTGCATGTCAGGCTTGGCTACTCCTCCAGGCCCCCTGCACCTCCTCCCAGCTCATCTTATAACTTCTCACCCTAGGAGATTTTTCTTTCTCACCTTGGCCTTGGCACATACTGGCTGGGCAGCTCCCTACCCTACCCTCACCTGGCTCATGCCCACTCTCACTCTAGGTCTCCAGTGAAATGTCTCTTCCTCCAGGAAGCATCCGCAACCCGCAAGTCTGGGTGGCATCTATCTTAGGTACTCATTCCCGTGGTACCTTGTACTTGGGTGCCTGGCACTTATCACACTACCTTGTCATCACCTGTTTGTTTGTATTTCATCCCAGACCACAAACTCTATGGAAGCAGAAATAGTCTTCATATTGTTTATCTTTGTATTTGCACGCCAGAAGCAATGGCAGACACACAGTAGGTGCTTATACAGTCTTGCTGGATGCATTAAATGTAGCTGAAGTGGTGCAAGATGAAGGTGGGGTAAGCGGGAATGGATCATGAGGGTCCTTGAGTGCCACACTTAAGGAGGACAAAGAACAGAGGCAAAGACCTTGAGGGAGCAAGTGAAGAAAGAATGCGTGAGAGAGAGAGACCCCTCATGGCAGGCAGTTGGTGAGTGCAGCAAAACCATCTTCAAGCCACTGGCTGGATCCGAGTGAGCTGGTGCACCTTGATTTGGTTGAATTTCCTTGAAGAACGAGAGAGAAAACTCCAGCCAGCCCAGGTCATCTTGAATTCGCTTGTAATAACAAGAGAGTAGAACTGGCTACTACTTGGTGTCAGCAAATTCTTCCTCAGAGTATGACTTGAAGCAGCGTTTGCTCATATCTTGAAACAAATGAGACACTTCTGGAGACATGAAGAGGCATGAGAGTAGCAAAGAGGCCCAGCTGCCACCCTGTTGGAAGGCGTGAACATTGCCGAGCATCTGCCTCCAGGGATCATTTCCCGGCACTGTCTCTCCCCTCCACTGGCATTGCCATCGGGGTGGGGGGGGGGAGGGTGCTGCCTACAGATGCCAGAGCCCCCTGGGAATTTGCAGTCCCCCAGGGGCAGGTTACATTCTTTAACCCTCAGCCCCTTCAGCTATGCCCTGCCCTGTCCTCAGAGCTCCTTACTTGGCCTCACACCCCTTCTTTTCCTGGCCTCCATCCCTCGCCTGCCTCCTGCTGCACGCCCCTGCTGGTCTGTCCTGGGAGCCCTGTACAAAACGCACCCACACAGGAGACCTCATCTCGGAGTCTCCATCTGGGGAGCCCCACCCACAACAGTCCCCAAAGCTCAGGACAGCAACAAGCATTCTGCTAGAAAAGGTGATGCACTGTCATGCTTCAACCCCATCATCCACACACACAATATTTCCATCAAAGTCCTAGTCAGCAGAGTTAAGGTTGCACGCTAATAGTTCCACCCCTGATGGGAGCTTTCTGATTAAAAAGAGGTGTTTAATTTTTCACAAAGAAGAGCCCATCACAAATGCAGGCACTGGGCACTGCTAGGAAAGGGAGAGAGAGAGGGAGGGAGGGAGGGAGGGAGGGAGGAAGACGCTGCAACCTACTGGGTACCTGTTCCACTATCAGAGAGAGAGAGCGTCAGCTAGAAGCCCAAACTTCACCTGCAGGCAACTTACTTATGTAGCAAATCCTCACTTGTACCTCACAACTCTAAAATTTAAAAAATCAAAATTAAAAATAAGAAGAGCCCACCACCAACAGCATGAATTCCAAGCCTGGTGCTTGTGGACGTTTGTCATCCCATGGTCTCACAATATATGCTAGGAGGAAGATGACCACAGGCCGGGACATGTCAGGAAAAGGACAGAGGGGGATACAGTGCCAGCTTTCACAAGAACACGGCAAACTTTCCAGTGTGCTTGGGGGGTGGGGGAGAAAATTGTGCCTGGGGTGTGTCTGTTTATATTCAAGAAAAGATAAAGTTGTAAAAGGCCAGTGATTCTGATTTACTGTGGCAGGTATTTATCAAAGGGAAAAGTTTCCAAGGCTGATGGGTGGAGAAGAGAAATCCCAAACTTCTGTAGGTCAGCTTTTCAGAGCTCACCATGCCACGAATGCATGAAATCGTTTGGATTTCTTTCTGTTCTTCCCAAGATTTACCTTAGGTTTACATTTCAGTATTTTACTTTGCTACACTGCCCCATTAAAAGAAACAAAACAGTTCATTAAAAACATGAAAACAAGAGTTTTAAATAAAAGGGAAAAAGAAAAACTTTGCACTGTGTCCCTCCAATGAGAAACAGGTAGAGATTTCTCAGCCTTTTATTTAAACCCTGAAGTCTGGCTTCAACATGTGAACATTTAAATCTATTCCAAGTAGTCATCACATTTTTTCTGAATCTGGCACTGGCCAAATTCAAGAAAGAGTAGAAGCAGCATATGTGATCACGCACTGTTCTAAAATGGCAAAGTCAATCCCTGCTCTGCACCGAGTGCCGTCCTGGTTTTGGACAGACTCAGCGCCAGGTTATCCTGGGGTTGCCTCAGCCCACCTGGCCCAGGTCAGTGTCTGGGTTTCTGCCTTATCCCAGTGAGAGAGTGCGTTCCCATCAAACTCCTGTGGGTGAACGTCCCCTGCTGGTGAGTAGCTCTACGATTTACTTAGTGCCAGTGTCCTGCCAGGCATCTCACATCTCCTCCCAAGTGCCCCACGAAGGGGCTGGGATCATAAACTCCATTGCTGCTTATAACTTGGAAGCCAGCTAAGTCCCACATCAGTCCTGACATGACCCTGAGCCCTTCCTCTGGTGATCACAAAAGATTCCTTCACACCAAGTCATGAATGAGCCTTAAAGACTTGAAGGGTTAGGAAGAGGGGACTTGTCGCACTCTCACTCTTACCCAGCCTCCCACCTTCCCCTGCCTTCCGTGTCTTGGGGTGTAAGTATCATCCCCAGCACAGAACACCATGGCTTTCCCACAAAACACAAGCTCTCCCTAGGCATAATTCTGGCAATGCCAGGTGAGTACAACTGCCCTCAACCTGTGACGCAGGGATGGACGAGTCCGTGTAGAAAGAGGCTCCACCATTTGCTCAAGCTCTCTCCACTAATAAGAATCGCAGAGGGAACTGGGGCCCAGGCCTGCCTACAAGCCGACACTCTCATAAGTTGTGCTGCCTCTCCAAGACCAAATCAACTGTCTGGCACCTCATTTCTTCCAAAAGAAAGGCCTTGTCCCACTCTCCTCTTTCCTCCAAGGCTGAGAGTCACACCTGATTTCATCCTGACAGCAGAAGCCAGTTCCAGCCTGTGGGTTCCCTGACCCCCACCACCCACACACAGAGACCCTCCCAGGCTCTCCTCCCCCAGCCCCTGCCCAGTATCTCCACGCCCCACCCCTCTCCCTCGGTTCTCCCTATTCCTCTCGCTCTTTGATGGGGACAGATTGCTTGGCCTGCCTCCAGTCCCTTGTCCCACAGCCTCCCTCTGTTTTATTGGGCTCCCTTCCATCCCCTATAGCTGGGCCCCAGCCTGTCCCCGAGTCATCTCCTCTCCTGCTGGGACAGCAGGTCCCACGGCCCACCCAGTCCTAAACCCCTCAATGATTCAATTCTGTTTTAAGAGAACAACCAACCTCTCATCATCTTGTCCTTCCTCTTTGCCGATAGCAGGCAAAAAATGCCTTTCCTACCGAGAATGATTCTGTGCTCCACAGTCCCTCATCACCAGGGGTTCTCGGGAAGCCTCGTGGTATTTAATGGAGTGTGGGAGACATCCCCACCTCCCATCTCAGCTGAGATGGCAGCTGCCTCAGAAAAGACTTTTGGCCGATCCGTTTTCTCCCTGCTCCCTCAGACTTTCCCAGGCACCGCTAAAAATAGCAACTCATTTCTGTTCCTAAACCGAAAGACAGAAGAAGACTCCCCATTGTCTGGGCAAGGAAATGACGGTCGTGCTCATGATGTGGGCAGGTACGGGTGCCCAGCCTCAGGGAAGAAACAGAAATAGCATGAGGGAGTGGGGAGAGACTCTCTGGAAGGGCTGGTGTGCACCTAACATCAACAAGGATGCGCCACTATTGTCACGGAGAGCAGCTCTGAACATTTGAGTAGGAGTTGGAATTCTCTGGCAACCAGTTGGGGCTTTCCAAAGGGCCTCTTGTGGCCCACCAACGCACGTGTCCCTGGACAGTCAGCTGAGGGGTAGAGTTCACCACTTAGCCAGCTGCAGCCCCTGGGAGCCCCCAGGTTCTGGAGGTTGCAGGTCAAATTGAAAGTTACCCCTAGAGGTTCGTGGCCTATGCTAAAGATCTGTGATATGTACAACACCACGGCACAAGCCAGATGATGCAATTGTTTTTGTTTCATCACTCATTTCTTTCTCTCTCCCTCCATGAAGTCTTCCTAGGCTGACCCCACAAACAATATATTTTCCTTCTCTCAGTTTCTGTCTGCACCAATTATTGGGCATTCCATCTAGTATGGACCTGTGACATTCTCAGTATTGCTACATCGAACTTTTATCTGCTACATTATTCTTTCAAGAGGGATGTGTGTGTGTGTGTGTGTGTGTGTGTGTGTGTGTGTGTGTGTGTGTCCCCATCCTGCAGCAGTGAGTGAGCACTGCCAAGTTTGGAATCAGAGAGATGGTTCCTCTTTCTACAGGGGCATTTGGAGGACTCTGGGAAAGTGATGTCTTCCTGAGACTCACCTGGAAGATGGGCTCAAGAACACGGGTGCAGAAATAAATGGTCCCACCCCAAATTTGTCTGTAATAAGAGAATTCCTAACTCTTGAGTCAGGAAAAGTTGGCAAAAATTAAAGCAGGCTTTTAGAAACACACTTATAGAGATTTCTGGGAATAGCAAGTAAGCTCAGAAAATGTGACCAGGTAAAGATCTGAGTAGTGACAAAAGAAACCAGTGATAGATAGACGATAGGTAGACAAGCAGATAGATGGATATACAAGGGGGGACCCCCAAAACCCAGAATTATCTTTTAGAGGTCAGGCCCCTTGTAGTATAGGTTTCCCCCACTAAGTAAGCATTCTAGGAACTCATCAGCATCAGTGTACCAGCTAGATTCTCTTAACGCGTTTGCCAATTTCATACTGGGTGATGTATGAGCACACCTACCCACACTGTACTAAGTGTTCAGCAGTTTTTGACCAAAAATGCCATGCCCCCCATGTCCCATCCTCCCTATTCACCCAATCGAGTGACCCTTTTTCTTCTCCCCCAGATGAAAACATTATGCCAATGTGGAAGAGATGAAACAAAAAAACGGCAGAAGCACTGCATCAAAACTGATGAGTTCAAAAACTGTTTCGAGCCATGGAAAAAACACCTCGATAGGTGTATTGCATGAAATGGAGAGTACTTTGAAGGTGACTGAAGCATAAACATGTAGGAATACATACATAATTTTTAATAAATAAATTTCGGTGTTTCGGGCCTCCCCTCTATACTGTTTATGAAGAGGCTTAAGAAACATTCCTGTTTGGAGGGGCCAGAGGAGCAGGTGACCAAGAAGAGTTTCCTGATGTGACCCGGGAAAATCTCCAGTGAGGGAGAGAGCAAACCAAGACATCCACCTCATTTTCATCCACCTGTGCCCTAAAGTGCTCACCCTCTTCCAAAAGCTTTATGGCCAAAAATGGCCAGCTGGCCTGGTGGGGCCTTCTTTCCCTCTGCCTGTCCCACCACCTCCTCACAGTCTAAAGTGGCCTCTCTCTCTTTTAAACTCCTGTGGCTCTTTGCTTGAACATCTCATAGTACTGAACGACAGTTACACACATACTCAGTTTTAGTCAAAATGATGGCCCCCAAATATGTCCACGTCCTAAGCCCCAGAGAGACTTTGAGGATGCGTTTGAGTATCTTGAGATGAAGAGATTTTCCTGAATAGGTCCAATCTATTTGAGACACTTGCCCCCGCTTCCACTTACCACATGGTCGTGGTTGCCACAGGCCAGTGAGGGGAGACAAGGAAGCAACGAGAAGGTGAGTTATCTGTGGTTGCAGCAAGTTGGTTGGTCCTTCAAGAACTTTCTTTCACCCTCTGCAGAGAGGCTGAATCCCAAGACCGCTCTGGTGGGGTCCTGGCCTCAAGTCTTTGTCTCTGTTTTCATGGGGCTGAGATCCAGGCCCATCCTGGAGAGAGGTATCAGTTCATCATGTCCAGTGAGATAACAGGTGTGATGGCTCCTGTCTCCCTAGTACAGAGGTGACCTCACACAAGGACACAAGCAGGCCAGCAGCCACACCCCACAGCAGGCACTGAGTCAGTGGCTGGGCCTGGGGCCTCTCGACTCTGAAAAGTCATTGCTTTGGGGAACTACAGTGGGGGAGAGCAGGGAGGTGGGATTAACAATAGTCAATATCTGCATGGGGAAGGGAGGGCATACCTCATCAACAAGGGTACCTGCACAATGAATATTTGTACACCTAACCCTTAATTGTACCCCACAATTTTAAAATAAATATATATATAAATAAATGTCTTGTAGCACCCCTGGGGCATGAAGTCATTTCAGATCAGGAGTCAGACATTCCAGCGCCTACTCAGAGTCCTGGGGAACCCTGCTCTGAAATCAGGTGACGCTTGGGCCTGTCTCTGGACTGAGCGCACAGCTGGTCCCTTCTCAACAGGACACAAAGTGCTCCCCCTCCACTTCCTCCACAGCCCATCTCAGCCTGGGCCTTCCCCCTTTCCCACCTAATTCCCTGCAGGTTTCTCCACACTCTTCCACCCCCAGGCTCAGCCCGCTCCAAAGCGCCCACCACCATCTGAACCCTGCCTTTCTCCCCTGGGTCCCCACTGCGTACAGAACCACAGCCACACTCAGGTATGACCAGGAAGCAGGCTCGATCTGTCCTGCTGACAGTGTGTGCCCAACTCCTGTGGACCCGTGGGTCTCCTTTGCTGTTCCCCTTTCCCACCCCACTCCTCACCTCATCCCTCTTTGCCCCTCAGGCCTGAGCCCAGGGCCAGCTTCTCCAGAGTTGTCAGGCTTGGCACAGCTCCCTCTCAGAGCACAGATTCAGCAGACTCATAATCAAGTGCTCACTGCAAGCATCTGCCCTCCTTACCCTCCTGCCCAGTGGACCGCAAGCTCATAAGGCTCAGGAACCTTGTCCTGGTGTGTATCACATCCCTTGTCTTGGTAAAAAGTTTGGTGTTTTTCAGATGATTGCCAAGATCTTGCAGAATGCAAAAGTAACCAGGTGCTTCCGTCAAAAAACCACCAATCCCTGTGAAAAGGTGGGAGAGACCCTCCCCAGCAATGCCCCCAGCCAGGTTTTACCTTGTTTTCTCTTCTTCCGATGCTGCCGCCACCCAACACTGTCTACATAAGAGCATTTCAGTTTTGTTTGTTTGGGATTTTACTTTTAAAATATTTTTTATTTTTTTCTTGGCCAATTATATATATATATTATCATATACAGCAGGTTGTTTTGAAATATGTATACGTTGCAGAATGTCTAAATCAAGTTAATTTGCATAAGTATTATCTCACATCCTTATTTTTGTGGTGAGGTCACTTAAAATCTCTTTGCAATCTTCAAGTATATGATACATAAACTACAGTCACTATGTTGTACAGTCGATCTCTTGAACTTAGTCCTATTTAACTGAAATGTTGTATCCTTTGACCAATATCTGCCACCTCTCTCTCCCCCCAGCGCTTGGTAACCACCATTCTGTTCTCTATTTCTATGAGTTCAGCTTTCCTAGGTACTACCTGTAAGTGAGATCATGCGGTGTTTGTCTTTCTGTGCCTGGTTTGTTTCACTTAATAAAATGTCTTTCGGGTTCATCCACAGTGTCATAAACAACAGAGGAGTTTTTTCCTCTTTATGACTGAATAGCATTCCATTGTATATATAATGCTTTTCTTTATCCATTCATCTGCTGATGGTCACTTAGGGTGAGTTCTGCCTCTTGAGAATAGTGCTGCAGTCAATATGGCGGTGCAGATGTCTCCTCCACATCCTGACTGCCTTTCCTTTGGTTCGCTACCAAGCAGGCAGACGGCTGGGTCTGCAAGAGCATACTTGTTTTGCACATTCTTACTGAGCACCGACCATGGGCCTCCTGCTCTGCTGAGCACTCAGGCCACCATGTTAAACAGGACAGTTGTGGTGGGAGCACAAGGCATGAGCAAGCAAATGAGTTACAGCAAATAAAACTACAAAGAATGCAAAAGCAGGAAGGATACAATAGCATGAAAAAGGGTGAGGAAATCTCAAGGTATTAAGCGGTATCCCAAAAGCTCCACCCTGCATCACCTGAAGAGCGGGCCTGCCTTTGAGCACTGACCCTTCTTCCAGATGCACCCACGTCTCTTCTCTCTCTCTCTCTCTTTCTCTCTCTCTCTCTCTCTCTCTCTCTTTCTCCCTCTCTCTCTCCCTCTCTGTCTCATCCTGTCCCAAAACCTGTGGGGCCAGGGTCAGCTCTCTGCTCTCTATTTTGTCTGCCCCACTCTTAGCCCCCCACCACTTACCCTCAGCCTTGACTGGGCCTTTCTTCCGTCTCTTCCTAAGCCCTTGGAGTAGAGGGCCTGGTCCTCCTTGCAACTCAGGCACGCTTGCATCTGCTTCACACTGGAACCACTCACCAGCTCTGAGGATGAGCCTTGAGTCTACAGGAATCTGTAAGAACCTTTCTCCTGCTCCAGCACCAAGAAGCCCCACATGGAGCCACGTGTCTCTTCTCATTTTACATTCATTCATTTGTTCATCTCATTCATTTGTTCATTCACCCTTTAACAAAGCATTTGTTAATGATTATACTAAGAGCGAAACATAGGGTTTCAGGCGCCTAGAGAGAAGTGTTCCTCGTGTCAAGGTGAATACCCAGGATCAAAGGGGGTGGGAGGGATGGGCATAGGAATAACCTAGTAAAAATGCAAGAAACAAGGAGTGCAGACATGGCCATAAGGATTTTATTTCTATCAGAAGAAACTGAGTGGTTGACTCTTCCTTTCTTCCCTCCTTCCTTCTTTTCCTTCCTTCCTTGTTTTTGTGACAGAGTCTCAGAGTCTCACTCTGGCACCCAGGCTAGAGTGCAGTGGTGCAATCATAGCTTACTGTAGCTTCGAACCCCTGGTCTCAAGCGGTCCACTCACCTCAGCCTCCCAAGTATCTAAGTATCTGGGACTATAGACATGTGTTACCCTGCTTGACTAATTTTTTAAAATATTGCTTTAGTGACAGGGTCTTGCTAAGTTGCCCAGGCTAGTCTTGAACTCCTGACCTCAAGTGATCCTCCCACCTTGGCCCCCCAAAGTGCTAGGTTAATGGGCATGAGCTAATTTTATAATTTGCAAAGCTAATTTCATATGCTTCTGAAAGGCCGATTTCAGTAAAACCACTTTTTCCTCTCAGGAAATTAGGGGACTTCTTGTCTCTCATGTTTATGAAGAGTGATAAAAAAGAAGAAAAGTTGCATTATTGATCAATATGCTATGACAAAAGTCTATGCAAGGTCCAGGTGGGACAAAGAAAGGAGAGATCAGGTCCAGGTGAAGGTAGGGTTGTGAGGAAGCTGGGGCTAACTTCTCTGAAGACATATGCTTGAGCTACATTTTTTTTTTAACTTTTACTTTTTTAATTTTATTTTATTTTATTCTTTATTTTTATGTTTATTTATTTATTTTTTTTTTGCGTTGGAGTCTCACTCTGTTGTCCAGACTGGAGTGCAGTGGCCGCTCCCGGCCACCGCAGCCTCGACCCGCTGGGCTCCTGCAATCCTTCCACCCCAGCCTTCCAAGTAGCTGGAACTACAAGCGTGCGCTACCACGCCCGGCTAATTTTTTATTTATTGTAGAGATGAGGTCTCGCCAAGTTGCCCAGGCGGGTCTCGAACCCGCGGGCTTAGGCAATCCACTCACCTCAGCCTCCCAAAGCGCGAGATTACAGGCTGAGCCACCGAGTCCAGCACTTTTTTTTCTTTTAAAGATGTGGGTTAGGTATACAAATGTTCATTGTTCTGGTACCCTTGTTGATGAGGTGTGCCCCCCCACCGCAGATTCCCACTACTGCCAATCCCACTTCCCCACCCCCTCCTGGCAGTTACCTGCTACTGCCAATCCTTTTCTTATAGTATTACGATAATTGTTCAAGGTCTGCTTATAAGTGAGAACATGTGATACTCAGTTCTTTGTTTCTGTGAAAGATCACTCAGTACTATAGACTCTAAGACCATCCAGGTTGCTGCGAAGTTCATGATTTTGTCCTTATTTATGGCTGCATAATATTCCATTGTGTATATGTACCACATTATTTTAATCTAGTCCTCTTTTGATGGGCAGCATGGTTGGTTCCAAGTTCTTGCTACTGTGAAAAATGCTGCGATAAACATACATGTGCAGGTATCTTTTTTGTAGAGTGATTTGAGTTCTTCTGGGTGTATTCCCAGTAAGGGGGATTGTGGGGTCATATGAAAGGTCAACTTTTAGATCTTTTAGGAATCGCCACACTGGTTTTCCACAGAGGCTGTACTAGTTTACACTCCCACCAACAGTGTAGAAGTGTTCCCTTTTTGCCACATCCTCTCCAGCATCTGCAGTTTTTTGAGTTATTGATGATGGCCATCCTGACTGCAGTTAGGTTGTATCTCGGTGTAGTTTGAATTTGCATTTCTTTGATGACTAGGCTGAGCATTTTTTCATGTATCTGTTGGCTGCTCATATGCCTTCTTTTGAGAAGTGTCTATTCATATCTTTTGCCCACTTTGTAATGGGGCTATTTTTTTTTTTTTTTTGCTTTTCAGCACATTTGAATTCCTTGTAGATCTTAGATGTTAGGCCTTTTTCAGACATACAGTTGGCAAATATTTTCTCCCAGTGTGTGGGCTGTCTCCCCACTCTCTTGATGGTTTATTTGGCTTTGCAGAAG